>JAACNH010003730.1:0-27387 GCA_019447015.1 Hymenochirus boettgeri
TGTATATGATATGTATATGATGTGTATATGATGTGTATATGATATGTATATGCTGTGTATATGCTGTGTATATGCTGTGTATATGCTGTGTATATGCTGTGTATATGCTGTGTATATGATGTGTATATGTTGTGTATATGCTGTGTATATGATGTGTATATGCTGTGTATATGATGTGTACTGTATATGATGTGTATATGCTGTGTATATGCTGTGTATATGATGAGTATATGATGTGTATAGGCTGTGTATATGCTGTGTATATGCTGTGTATATGCTGTGTATATGTTGTGTATATGCTGTGTATATGCTGTGTATATGCTGTGTATATGATGTGTATATGCTGTGTATATTATGTGTATATGCTGTGTATATGCTGTTTATATGCTGTGTATATGATGTGTATATGCTGTGTATATGATGTGTATATGCTGTGTATATGCTGTGTACTGTATATGATGTGTATATGCTGTGTATATGATGTGTATGTGCTGTGTATATGATGTGTATATGATGTGTATATACTGTGTATATGATGTGTATATGATGTGTATATAGTGTGTATATGATGTGTATATGATGTGTATATTATGTGTATATGATGTGTATATTATGTGTTTATGCTGTGTATATGATGTGTATATGCTGTGAACTGTATATGATGTGTATATGCAGTGTATATGCTGTGTATATGATGTGTATGTGCTGTGTATATGATGTGTATGTGCTGTGTATATGCTGTGTATATGCTGTGTACTGTATATGATGTGTATATGATGTTTTATGATGTGTATATGATGTGTAAATGTTGTGTATATACTGTGTATATGATGTGTATATGATGTGTATATGATGTATATAGGCTGTGTATAGGGATAATACTCTGGACTGTGTGTTCCCTGATCTTTGAAAAATGACACACAGGATCTTGCAGGATCTTAACTGTGTGTACCCAGCTTTACTCTCTACAACTGGATCCAAATTCTTACTTATGTCTGCACACTTGACAATTGCCATGTGGGTGGGTGCAGTTCTGATGCTATAGACCATCCCTTGCACTCTATGCACATGTTCTGTTGCCTATATTCTCACTAGAGGGCGCTAGAACTCACTGGAAGCATCTCTGTGAACCTACAGAAGTTACTTTATAGGCTAGGACAATATTGAGCAGTAATTAACCCATACTGGAATTCATCACCTTCCATTAGGTAACTGTAATGCTTTACTAACACAGGTAAAGGGAACATCAAGGACTTGCCCATTCTACACATGAACAGTCATTAACAGATCCGCCAATTATAAATTGGTGGGTCTACCTGGTCCCCTCAATCTGAACCAAGGAGCCTCCACCCAATAAAGGAAGAAGGAAGGACAAGTTGGATTGTTAAAGAGTCAGGGAATCTCCCTAGTATTGCAAAATCCGACACAATCACAGCATTAGTGCTAAATAATAAACACTTGTCAACAACTGCTCAGTGACATCATGTTATTTTCTGGCATATGGGCGTGAACTTTGGTTACTGTGTTTTATGTTTTCCCCTTTGAGAAAAAGTAACTACAAAGTCTCACATAGACATTTAAAGGAAAACTAAAGTGAATTTACAAATGAATGAAATACAATCTCCAAAGAGTAGCCAGATGAATTTCTACACCATCTCATGCAGACTCACTGTTATGTATAGTTTTGCTTAAGCTGCAATGGTGATAGTTGGTACATGAATTGCATATTGGGAAATTTCCTCTCCCAATGCTGACTCATAAGGATTACTGAGCATGCTTGACCTCACAAAGAGTCAGATAGACTGGCAGGGGGATGGAGGAATGATCTTGAGCAAAACAAGTAGTAGGTTGAAGTCATGCAGCAACACAAACACATCAGAGTACAGTAAGTGCTGCTTACATGTATTTATTTATAGTCTTTTTTTAGTGTACAATTCAGCGGACACTGACGATGCGTAATATGCTGTCAGTAAAGCAGGGCTTCCTGTCTTTCCCAGGAGTAAGTGTGAAATAAGCAAGCATACACCACCAGGACCTATGGAGGGGGTTAAGGTGATATCACATCACCAGCTAAATGCAGAATCATTAACCTTCTCAACATTATAACTTCTGACTGACTCCAGTTGTTGTTTTGAAGGTAAAAGAACAACTTAGTCCCCCAGGGAACCAATCATTTCTTATTACGTCAGAACCTGTTTTTCTTCCAATGTTCACGCCTTGTAGATCCTTCCATGTAATTGGCTTATTTCACATTGCATTTTGGCACTGATTAGCTGAAATGTATCCCTGCAGCAGAGCAGATGGACCTCATATTGACAAGGGGTTCCATGTTTTATTTTGTTCTGCTGACCCAGCTTTATCTTTTCTGCACAGTAGACTTTCAATACCGTATACCTCGATACGAACCTGGCTTTAAAGCGGAACTGCCAATTTAGAGATTTCATGGATCCAATGATACATTTAAAATTTCAACAAACGTAACTTGAACGTAAATTTTGGTGAATCTCGTTGTCGGTGTTGAACCCAGTTACAAACAATAAATGGCCAAGTGAAGCGGGGTGGGTGGTCCGATATATATGAGCTGCATTGTGGGTAACATTGTACCTTATGGGATGTTTTTATAGATATTCTTTACATGCTGTTTCTTTCCTTCTATATGTTATTACCTGTCACTGTGACATGATCATGCTTTACCCTTTTGATCAAGGTTTCCCAGTGTTTCACTAATTATTCAGGCTTATCATCTCTGTTTATCTCACACATTTTCGGTCTTTCTATGGGAGTGGTTTGTGTCTATAGGATGGTACAGTAACGCAGAACTGGATCCTGCCGATCACCGGTTCATGGTTGGAATGTAAAAATTGTGGTTCTGACAAATGTAACTTGTTGATCCAATTAGATCCAAACCCTAGTATATATATATATACTCCTCGAACTATGGAAAGCACTCAACGGGTCTTAGAATGTACAAAGACATCTTGCTTTATTATAACCTCGTGATCAACGCATTTCAGCCCATTGTAGGCTGTCGTCAGGATCCTGAGTGCTTTCCTTATTCCGACGAGTCTGCATTTATCTGAGGAGAGACACCCGGGTGGATGATTATCGATGTGTGGAGTGCTATCTGGTGATGTGTTTTATGTATATATATATATACACACATGTCCTAACACTGGGTCCGCATCTGAGGGTACAGCTGGTACTTTGAAAACTTCCCTCAACACTTTCATTTCAGTCTGGCCCCCTCCCCTTTAAAAGCCAACATTTCAGCCAATAAGAAGGCTTACTGCAGAAAACGTGTCCTTCCATTGGCAGCACATTGAATGAAACAATGTCTACAGGTAGATGCAAGTCCAAATAGGAAACAGTCAGGGCACCTGGAAGGTAGGCATCCAAAGTACCAACTGTACCCCCAGGGGTAAGGACTTAGCATTTTAGGTCCTCACCCTGGGCACAGTTAAAGGGAAAGGCATGGTGGTTATTTTTTCTTTAATTCCCCTTTAAGTTGGATATACAATGAGCAGTGTTGGAATGAAAATGAACAATTGGAGCCTGAAATGTCTTATAACTTCCTGACAACAGGTGAAAATCTCCTCATCCACCAGAAGGCAAAGCGGCTCGGATTAGGCGCCATATTTACTGTTCCACAACAAGTCAGATAATGAATCAACTAAACAGAACTTTAAAATATAAAGACACTGAGTGAGTTCCAGAGAAGGCAACAGGGCGACATTGGTCTCAATAGGACAAATTGACCAATGTTCTTTTAAATGTTTCTTGGCAAAAAGATAATACAGCTGTGACCTTGGAATTACCTAATATGTTTTATTGCTTAGAAGGTGAGTAAAGCCTTTGGAATGTACTGTAATTCCTTTAGTAAATGATAGGGAGATATAAACTAATTGGAATAATTAACACAGTTTTAATTAGTAAATAGCAGATACCCATAGTTTCCCAATTTTTCCAATCAAAACCACGTCAGGACAAGTCATCCCTCAGCAGGGGGATTATTATTATTATTGTGGATTTATATGGCGCTAACATCTTCCGTAGCGCTTTACAATTACATGTATACATTCACATTAGGCCCTGCCCCGAAGAGCTTACAATCTAAGCACATTTATTTGACACACAACCTATCAGTGTGTCTTTATGATTGTGGGGGAAAACGGAGTGGAACCCTATTCAAGCACAGGGAGAACAGGGGGGCAGGGAGGTTGGATTGATTATTCCTACCTCCTAATATAATTTTATTAAGGAGCTACAGCATTTACTGTTTTCGTTTGCCAGGTTAGTCCTGGACTATTCCTTTATTAATGATAGTGCTGAAGCCAGGAGGAAGACTGGCAGAATAAGTTTTCTTTGGGCTGGTGCTGCTCACAGAAACAATATTGGGAGGTAGGAATTACCCGTCCTGTATCCCTGTCCCAAGTACTTTTCATTTTAACTGTATTTAAAAAAAACTATATACACACAAATGTTCTCCTTTAAGTTATTTTCCGTTAGATTGATTATCCCGTCTTTTTTTATTTGGTGTAGTTCCTTCATTCTATTTATATTGTGATGTTTTTATTATTGTAATGATCTATTAATATACCACATAGTTCCCAATTATAATAAAGAAAATTTAAATGATCCTTGAGAAATAGAAAACATCTTTTCATATAACTTATTTTGGTTATTATGGTGGGATTTTTAGGTGTAGACCAATTATTAATCAATTTTGCAATTGTAAAGACATGCAGGGAGATTCAATAAAAGTTCTAATCGTTTAAAATGGTGCTAATTTTGCCCCAACCAATCAGATCTTATGTAACATTTGAAAGCTAACATCTGATTGGTTGGGGCAAAATTAGCACCATTTTAAACTATAAGAAATTTTATTGAATAACCCTGATGTAATATTATGTTTTTTTGGTTGTGGCCATGATCCCCGAACCCTATATTGAGTAAGGTTAGTTTGGGATCAAATATTAATTTAATATCAAGGATTGAGGATAGGAAATGATAATGACTTTATAACAAAAAATGTTTAATGTTAACCTTCCCAGCATTCCACCAGATGTGTATCAATGAACCTTTACTACATTTCCTCCAACAATCAGATGATGTATTTATTATATACCATTTATTATAATTTCTGGTCTGATCTAAAATATCTTCATGTGAGGTGAAATCATAAAGATTTACCCACGTGTGCTGTGCTAAAAATAGGGTTTAAGCTCGTGCTAACCAATATTGAATAGGTTAGCGCAAGTTTAACTTTATAATTGCACTGGCTGCACCAGTTTCACAAAAGACCCCCATGCAACTGGTGCAATGTGTGTAATAAAGGATTTGCACCATTTTTAACTCCACAATTTAAGACCAGCTAATGGCACTGAATAAATTCCTTTTGGGATTTACCACAAGGTGCAAATGCAGTATTAAATACCAAAAGCCATATTTGCACGGAGCAATTTGCGGCACTGGGTAAATGAGGCCCTTAGAATTTGGGGGAAATTGTACCAGTCCCTATTTTTTTACCTTTATTTTTGTTGTAGAGTCTGGAATGGGATCAGAGAATTCTGGTATAACAAATCTGAAATGTTGGTGAAGCCTGATGCTTCCCAATGCGTTATATTTAAGTTTGATTTACATTCAGAAAATCATGTTTTATAATTTTGGACCATATAATTTTTGTTGTATTCATGGTTTAAGAGTCAGTAATGTTTGGAATACAAATTGGAGCTAATAAACCGATATGTTTCAGAGGTAGGTTATTGTTTATAGTTTTCTTTATATTACCGTAACCCATCTTAAAAAATTGGATAATTCATTCCCCCATATGGGCATAGTATGTATATTGATTCTGGATTTACCTCCATATTATTTTTTGAATTTTTTGGTATCTGTATGTATCTGTATATATCTGTGTGTATCTCTGTGTGTATCTGTATGCATCTGTATATATATATATATATATATATATATATATATATATATATATATATATATATATATGTCTGTATCTATGTGTATCTGTGTGTATCTGTATGTATCTGTATATATCTGTGTGTATCTGTATGTATCTGTATGTATCTGTGTGTATCTATATGTATCTGTATATATCTGTGTGTATCTATGTGTATCTGTGTGTATCTGTATGTATCTGTATATATCTGTGTGTATCTATGTGTGTATCTGTATGAATCTGTATGTATCTGTGTGTATCTGTGTGTATCTGTATGTATCTGTGTGCATCTGTATGTATCTGTATATATCTGTGTGTATCTGTATGTATCTGTATGTATCTGTATATATCTGTGTGTATCTCTGTGTGTATCTGTATGTATCTGTATGTATATGTATGCATCTGTGTGTATCTGTATGTATCTGTATGTATCTGTATGTATCTGTATGTATCTGTATGTATCTGTGTGTATCTGTATGTATCTGTATATATCTGTGTGTATCTGTATGTATCTGTGTGTATCTGTGTGTATCTGTATGTATCTGTATATATCTGTGTGTATCTGTGTGTATCTGTATGTATCTGTATGTATCTGTAGTGGAGGGCTAGGGGGATAGCACCTACTTACTTGTCTGGCATACAGCCAACATCGGTGTGCTGGAGTGTACTCTGAACAGTGCTGTTTAATGTTAACCTTCCAAGCATTCCCACCAGATGTGTATCTGAACCTTTACTACAATTCCTCCAACAATCAGATGATGTATTGGGAACCATTTATTATCATTTCTGGTCTGATCTACACTATTTTAATGTGAGGTGAAATCATAAAGATTTACCCACATGTGCTGTGCTAAAAATAGGGGTTAAGCTCGTGCTAACCAATATTGAATAGGTTAGCGCAACTTTATAATTCCACTGGCTGCACCAGTTTCACAAAAGACCCCCATGCAACTGGTGCAATGTGTGTAATAAAGGATTTGCACCATTTTTAACTCCACAATTTAAGTCCAGCTAATGGCACTGAATAAATTCCTTTTGGGATTTACCACAAGGTGCAAATGCAGTATTAAATACCGAAAGCCATATTTGCCGTGTATATGATGTGTATATGATGTGTATATGATGTGTATATGATATGTATATGCTGTGTATATGCTGTGTATATGCTGTGTATATGCTGTGTATATGCTGTGTATATGCTGTGTATATGATGTGTATATGTTGTGTATATGCTGTGTATATGATGTGTATATGCTGTGTATATGATGTGTACTGTATATGATGTGTATATGCTGTGTATATGCTGTGTATATGATGAGTATATGATGTGTATAGGCTGTGTATATGCTGTGTATATGCTGTGTATATGCTGTGTATATGTTGTGTATATGCTGTGTATATGCTGTGTATATGCTGTGTATATGATGTGTATATGCTGTGTATATTATGTGTATATGCTGTGTATATGCTGTGTATATGCTGTGTATATGATGTGTATATGCTGTGTATATGATGTGTATATGCTGTGTATATGCTGTGTACTGTATATGATGTGTATATGCTGTGTATATGATGTGTATGTGCTGTGTATATGATGTGTATATGATGTGTATATACTGTGTATATGATGTGTATATGATGTGTATATAGTGTGTATATGATGTGTATATGATGTGTATATTATGTGTATATGATGTGTATATTATGTGTTTATGCTGTGTATATGATGTGTATATGCTGTGAACTGTATATGATGTGTATATGCAGTGTATATGCTGTGTATATGATGTGTATGTGCTGTGTATATGATGTGTATGTGCTGTGTATATGCTGTGTATATGCTGTGTACTGTATATGATGTGTATATGATGTTTTATGATGTGTATATGATGTGTAAATGTTGTGTATATACTGTGTATATGATGTGTATATGATGTGTATATGATGTATATAGGCTGTGTATAGGGATAATACTCTGGACTGTGTGTTCCCTGATCTTTGAAAAATGACACACAGGATCTTGCAGGATCTTAACTGTGTGTACCCAGCTTTACTCTCTACAACTGGATCCAAATTCTTACTTATGTCTGCACACTTGACAATTGCCATGTGGGTGGGTGCAGTTCTGATGCTATAGACCATCCCTTGCACTCTATGCACATGTTCTGTTGCCTATATTCTCACTAGAGGGCGCTAGAACTCACTGGAAGCATCTCTGTGAACCTACAGAAGTTACTTTATAGGCTAGGACAATATTGAGCAGTAATTAACCCATACTGGAATTCATCACCTTCCATTAGGTAACTGTAATGCTTTACTAACACAGGTAAAGGGAACATCAAGGACTTGCCCATTCTACACATGAACAGTCATTAACAGATCCGCCAATTATAAATTGGTGGGTCTACCTGGTCCCCTCAATCTGAACCAAGGAGCCTCCACCCAATAAAGGAAGAAGGAAGGACAAGTTGGATTGTTAAAGAGTCAGGGAATCTCCCTAGTATTGCAAAATCCGACACAATCACAGCATTAGTGCTAAATAATAAACACTTGTCAACAACTGCTCAGTGACATCATGTTATTTTCTGGCATATGGGCGTGAACTTTGGTTACTGTGTTTTATGTTTTCCCCTTTGAGAAAAAGTAACTACAAAGTCTCACATAGACATTTAAAGGAAAACTAAAGTGAATTTACAAATGAATGAAATACAATCTCCAAAGAGTAGCCAGATGAATTTCTACACCATCTCATGCAGACTCACTGTTATGTATAGTTTTGCTTAAGCTGCAATGGTGATAGTTGGTACATGAATTGCATATTGGGAAATTTCCTCTCCCAATGCTGACTCATAAGGATTACTGAGCATGCTTGACCTCACAAAGAGTCAGATAGACTGGCAGGGGGATGGAGGAATGATCTTGAGCAAAACAAGTAGTAGGTTGAAGTCATGCAGCAACACAAACACATCAGAGTACAGTAAGTGCTGCTTACATGTATTTATTTATAGTCTTTTTTTAGTGTACAATTCAGCGGACACTGACGATGCGTAATATGCTGTCAGTAAAGCAGGGCTTCCTGTCTTTCCCAGGAGTAAGTGTGAAATAAGCAAGCATACACCACCAGGACCTATGGAGGGGGTTAAGGTGATATCACATCACCAGCTAAATGCAGAATCATTAACCTTCTCAACATTATAACTTCTGACTGACTCCAGTTGTTGTTTTGAAGGTAAAAGAACAACTTAGTCCCCCAGGGAACCAATCATTTCTTATTACGTCAGAACCTGTTTTTCTTCCAATGTTCACGCCTTGTAGATCCTTCCATGTAATTGGCTTATTTCACATTGCATTTTGGCACTGATTAGCTGAAATGTATCCCTGCAGCAGAGCAGATGGACCTCATATTGACAAGGGGTTCCATGTTTTATTTTGTTCTGCTGACCCAGCTTTATCTTTTCTGCACAGTAGACTTTCAATACCGTATACCTCGATACGAACCTGGCTTTAAAGCGGAACTGCCAATTTAGAGATTTCATGGATCCAATGATACATTTAAAATTTCAACAAACGTAACTTGAACGTAAATTTTGGTGAATCTCGTTGTCGGTGTTGAACCCAGTTACAAACAATAAATGGCCAAGTGAAGCGGGGTGGGTGGTCCGATATATATGAGCTGCATTGTGGGTAACATTGTACCTTATGGGATGTTTTTATAGATATTCTTTACATGCTGTTTCTTTCCTTCTATATGTTATTACCTGTCACTGTGACATGATCATGCTTTACCCTTTTGATCAAGGTTTCCCAGTGTTTCACTAATTATTCAGGCTTATCATCTCTGTTTATCTCACACATTTTCGGTCTTTCTATGGGAGTGGTTTGTGTCTATAGGATGGTACAGTAACGCAGAACTGGATCCTGCCGATCACCGGTTCATGGTTGGAATGTAAAAATTGTGGTTCTGACAAATGTAACTTGTTGATCCAATTAGATCCAAACCCTAGTATATATATATATACTCCTCGAACTATGGAAAGCACTCAACGGGTCTTAGAATGTACAAAGACATCTTGCTTTATTATAACCTCGTGATCAACGCATTTCAGCCCATTGTAGGCTGTCGTCAGGATCCTGAGTGCTTTCCTTATTCCGACGAGTCTGCATTTATCTGAGGAGAGACACCCGGGTGGATGATTATCGATGTGTGGAGTGCTATCTGGTGATGTGTTTTATGTATATATATATATACACACATGTCCTAACACTGGGTCCGCATCTGAGGGTACAGCTGGTACTTTGAAAACTTCCCTCAACACTTTCATTTCAGTCTGGCCCCCTCCCCTTTAAAAGCCAACATTTCAGCCAATAAGAAGGCTTACTGCAGAAAACGTGTCCTTCCATTGGCAGCACATTGAATGAAACAATGTCTACAGGTAGATGCAAGTCCAAATAGGAAACAGTCAGGGCACCTGGAAGGTAGGCATCCAAAGTACCAACTGTACCCCCAGGGGTAAGGACTTAGCATTTTAGGTCCTCACCCTGGGCACAGTTAAAGGGAAAGGCATGGTGGTTATTTTTTCTTTAATTCCCCTTTAAGTTGGATATACAATGAGCAGTGTTGGAATGAAAATGAACAATTGGAGCCTGAAATGTCTTATAACTTCCTGACAACAGGTGAAAATCTCCTCATCCACCAGAAGGCAAAGCGGCTCGGATTAGGCGCCATATTTACTGTTCCACAACAAGTCAGATAATGAATCAACTAAACAGAACTTTAAAATATAAAGACACTGAGTGAGTTCCAGAGAAGGCAACAGGGCGACATTGGTCTCAATAGGACAAATTGACCAATGTTCTTTTAAATGTTTCTTGGCAAAAAGATAATACAGCTGTGACCTTGGAATTACCTAATATGTTTTATTGCTTAGAAGGTGAGTAAAGCCTTTGGAATGTACTGTAATTCCTTTAGTAAATGATAGGGAGATATAAACTAATTGGAATAATTAACACAGTTTTAATTAGTAAATAGCAGATACCCATAGTTTCCCAATTTTTCCAATCAAAACCACGTCAGGACAAGTCATCCCTCAGCAGGGGGATTATTATTATTATTGTGGATTTATATGGCGCTAACATCTTCCGTAGCGCTTTACAATTACATGTATACATTCACATTAGGCCCTGCCCCGAAGAGCTTACAATCTAAGCACATTTATTTGACACACAACCTATCAGTGTGTCTTTATGATTGTGGGGGAAAACGGAGTGGAACCCTATTCAAGCACAGGGAGAACAGGGGGGCAGGGAGGTTGGATTGATTATTCCTACCTCCTAATATAATTTTATTAAGGAGCTACAGCATTTACTGTTTTCGTTTGCCAGGTTAGTCCTGGACTATTCCTTTATTAATGATAGTGCTGAAGCCAGGAGGAAGACTGGCAGAATAAGTTTTCTTTGGGCTGGTGCTGCTCACAGAAACAATATTGGGAGGTAGGAATTACCCGTCCTGTATCCCTGTCCCAAGTACTTTTCATTTTAACTGTATTTAAAAAAAACTATATACACACAAATGTTCTCCTTTAAGTTATTTTCCGTTAGATTGATTATCCCGTCTTTTTTTATTTGGTGTAGTTCCTTCATTCTATTTATATTGTGATGTTTTTATTATTGTAATGATCTATTAATATACCACATAGTTCCCAATTATAATAAAGAAAATTTAAATGATCCTTGAGAAATAGAAAACATCTTTTCATATAACTTATTTTGGTTATTATGGTGGGATTTTTAGGTGTAGACCAATTATTAATCAATTTTGCAATTGTAAAGACATGCAGGGAGATTCAATAAAAGTTCTAATCGTTTAAAATGGTGCTAATTTTGCCCCAACCAATCAGATCTTATGTAACATTTGAAAGCTAACATCTGATTGGTTGGGGCAAAATTAGCACCATTTTAAACTATAAGAAATTTTATTGAATAACCCTGATGTAATATTATGTTTTTTTGGTTGTGGCCATGATCCCCGAACCCTATATTGAGTAAGGTTAGTTTGGGATCAAATATTAATTTAATATCAAGGATTGAGGATAGGAAATGATAATGACTTTATAACAAAAAATGTTTAATGTTAACCTTCCCAGCATTCCACCAGATGTGTATCAATGAACCTTTACTACATTTCCTCCAACAATCAGATGATGTATTTATTATATACCATTTATTATAATTTCTGGTCTGATCTAAAATATCTTCATGTGAGGTGAAATCATAAAGATTTACCCACGTGTGCTGTGCTAAAAATAGGGTTTAAGCTCGTGCTAACCAATATTGAATAGGTTAGCGCAAGTTTAACTTTATAATTGCACTGGCTGCACCAGTTTCACAAAAGACCCCCATGCAACTGGTGCAATGTGTGTAATAAAGGATTTGCACCATTTTTAACTCCACAATTTAAGACCAGCTAATGGCACTGAATAAATTCCTTTTGGGATTTACCACAAGGTGCAAATGCAGTATTAAATACCAAAAGCCATATTTGCACGGAGCAATTTGCGGCACTGGGTAAATGAGGCCCTTAGAATTTGGGGGAAATTGTACCAGTCCCTATTTTTTTACCTTTATTTTTGTTGTAGAGTCTGGAATGGGATCAGAGAATTCTGGTATAACAAATCTGAAATGTTGGTGAAGCCTGATGCTTCCCAATGCGTTATATTTAAGTTTGATTTACATTCAGAAAATCATGTTTTATAATTTTGGACCATATAATTTTTGTTGTATTCATGGTTTAAGAGTCAGTAATGTTTGGAATACAAATTGGAGCTAATAAACCGATATGTTTCAGAGGTAGGTTATTGTTTATAGTTTTCTTTATATTACCGTAACCCATCTTAAAAAATTGGATAATTCATTCCCCCATATGGGCATAGTATGTATATTGATTCTGGATTTACCTCCATATTATTTTTTGAATTTTTTGGTATCTGTATGTATCTGTATATATCTGTGTGTATCTCTGTGTGTATCTGTATGCATCTGTATATATATATATATATATATATATATATATATATATATATATATATATATATATATGTCTGTATCTATGTGTATCTGTGTGTATCTGTATGTATCTGTATATATCTGTGTGTATCTGTATGTATCTGTATGTATCTGTGTGTATCTATATGTATCTGTATATATCTGTGTGTATCTATGTGTATCTGTGTGTATCTGTATGTATCTGTATATATCTGTGTGTATCTATGTGTGTATCTGTATGAATCTGTATGTATCTGTGTGTATCTGTGTGTATCTGTATGTATCTGTGTGCATCTGTATGTATCTGTATATATCTGTGTGTATCTGTATGTATCTGTATGTATCTGTATATATCTGTGTGTATCTCTGTGTGTATCTGTATGTATCTGTATGTATATGTATGCATCTGTGTGTATCTGTATGTATCTGTATGTATCTGTATGTATCTGTATGTATCTGTATGTATCTGTGTGTATCTGTATGTATCTGTATATATCTGTGTGTATCTGTATGTATCTGTGTGTATCTGTGTGTATCTGTATGTATCTGTATATATCTGTGTGTATCTGTGTGTATCTGTATGTATCTGTATGTATCTGTAAATGTCAACTGTCCTTTGCGCCCCATGTTTGGTAAAATAAAGAAAACCTGTATCCGAGCTTTTAAATTGGTACGTTAGTCTGGGGTTCCCTCACCTGATTGCCATTATTGACTTTGGCACAGTCTGGGGACTTAATGTTAATGGGGAAGATAAAGTGACAAATAGTGTTAGAAATATTTCCATTTAATTACCTCACAACAAGATGGGATTCGAACCCACGCATGACAGACACATGGATTAACAGTCCTCACCTAACACACAAGACCACACTAACTCATTGCTGAAATAATGTTTGTGGGAAGATAATAGACCATGACGAAACGGCTTAGAGGGGGTTAAAGAATGTCTCCCAGAACTCCATACGCTAACTGTCCACGTAAGAAGCTATCAGACTGGTTAGTTTTGAGAGACATGTGTAAAAATAGTTAAAGGTGTTAATAACTTAGGTACATTGTGATAACTTATGGTGAGACTAGACAAGATAATGGCAATTTATTGTATATAAATTCATTTAATAATCCTGTTAGGAAATTTCCCAGAGAGTGGTTAATGTAGAATCATTACTGTCAACTACTAAAATTAACAACATATGTGAAATAGTGAGAAGGTGAAAGCAAAAATAGCGCAAGAAACAGTTTTATGTTTAGGTTCGGTTATTCTCAGGCTACAGCAAACAGGACAAGGTGCCAGGAATTGTTTATTGGTAAAAATTAGCAACTCTTTTATATAGCAAGAATTCTTTGTAGCACATCAAGATGCTGCTCATGTTCCAATCAAACGAGTATTTGCTTGGGAAACGCCCATCCGATTTATGAGTTACATATAGAGTGAAACACCTGAAATCCGAAAAGTTGTGTTTGGATTTTACTTTCTGCAGAACAACTTCCTTCCATTCCGAGATTAGTCAAGTTTATTCTTGTGTGTTGATGTAAAAACGAAAACGTTTAATAACTGCTCGTGTAATGTATTAATGTATATGGCCATACAATCAAAGTGTACATCATCGCATCACTGACACACAAACGTCCCATCCCATAGGAAACAAAAAGATCTATTAATTATTTAGGGTATAAACCCTGATTTTTTGTAGCCGTAATTTAGTTGAACCTCCCAAATACGTATGTAAAATATATATATATATTGCTACAAAAATTATGACATTTTGTACGGTGGTGGGCGTATAAGTCCAAAACTGCATATACTGCATGCAGAATTTATTACCCACACTTAATTAGGATATGGACTAAGATTAAACCAACCAGTGTAATCAACTTTTACGAGTTGCACATCTCAGACTTTCAAGGATTTTCGAATTTTGAGGAGTTTTTAAATTTTCTAAATTTATCCGGAATTTGTAAAAGTCCAGCCACAGCCCAAATTCACCAATGATGGCGTTTGATGTTGGGGTATAGGAAGGCAGTTCAAACAGGCCATCTGTTATGTGTACCAGCTTTCAACCACTTCCCTGCAGATGAGAGAGAAACCAATGTGTGTAGGTATGTCCAGAGGGGCCGAGCCTACTGCTCTCTACCCAATGTAAAAAAAAGGCAAACTCATATCATTTAAGCTAAAAAGGAGGCAAGTATTGTTCCATCCCAATGTACCTTAATCGCCATTCGCGGAGGGGGCGATGTGTGTGTATGTAAATGAAATAAGAAATGCAACCGAAATCTGACTTCCGCTGTTGAGGACCCCTAAGTAAGCGAGGTACCATTATGTGGTTTTGGCCATTGACAACCAGTGCCTGGGTTGATTCAGTTGCTCAGTAGAGACTGAGCATGGTTTGACCATCCAACAGCAAATCAGTAGAATTACTGTTAGAGATCCCAAGGTAGAGTGCATTCGGGAAGAAGAGAAGGACCATACAGAACCTAACCTGTCTCACTAATGTCACAGCAGGGCATAGCAGGGTACAATGCAACTGATTTTTTCAAAAATGGAGTAGAATATGTCAGAATAACTGTTATTTTCCACCTCACATGTTTCTTTAAAATATACGTACTCCTTTGGTTGAGATATTCAAACAGCTCTCATGGCGGTCTATATGTTTATATGCCGCAACTTGGTTAGTCGATACCACTATTATCTGTATATCGGTCGCGATTCGTTCTAGATACCATAATGTCTGGTAGTAACTGATTTACTATTAACTATACCATTAGGACCTAACCATCGTTCTATTAGTACAGTTTCCAGTTCTTAGTCGCTTGCCTCTCAAGTCTGTTTATTATGTTTAAAAGTTGTTAGTTTTTATTTGGTAAGTGCGTATGTGCTATTTAACTGCTAGTACTGATATATGTGGGATCTCTTGTTGATGCGTTTCTTTCTATTTACTATATCGATGTCAGGGAGCTGAATATCCTTTGCCAGGTTTAATCAGGGAATTGTAAAACACCATAGTTATATACTCCCCATACCTTCTACTCAAATAGTCCCTAACAGCATTAGGGGTGCGTATTGGATTGACATGTAAACCTATACTCTTTGAAATTAGACATGGCCTTATTTATCCTTTAATTCAAGGTACATCGGCTTCTGATCGTATTAAAGGGTATGTATAATTACAACACTGGTCCTAAAGGGTTATGCACGGAGCAATTGGTGTGACAGCCAGAAAGAAGTATTTTTTCTCATTTGTTTTCTTAACAGACGTGAACGTGATACAATCTATTACTGAGCTGAGCCTAGTAAAAGGGCCAGCTAGAAAGCGTTGAGGAGAAGGAAAAAAACCCTTCACTAGCCTAAAAAAGTTGGAAAAACCTAAACAGAAGGCATCGTGCATTCTATGCATATGAATAGCTTGCCCACAAAGCTAAGAAACACAGAAGTAATTTCTACTCCAACTTCTTCCAGAGAAAGGGGGAGATAAAAACACTTCTTATGGCCTTGGCTGCGCCTCAGCCAACAATCTTTAAAATAATTAACCTACGAGCGAAGAGCTAAGGACACATAGAGACATCCAAAGCATTTAAATCACCCCCAAACAAAACCTAGACCTCATCATGTATAAAAGGTTCTCAAGCTTCTTAATATGCCTTACAACGCAGTTGTTCCCGTCAGCTCCGGCCTTTTTTTCACGTACCGAGTAGCCAGAGAGGGGCCGGACCAGAAGCAGCACCAGTAAACGGCCAATTAGCATAGTTTAAATTAACTTGGAAGATTGTTGGCAAGATGGATTGGAGTTTTGGTGGATAACAAACTTAAAGATGCACCCAGTGCTAGGTCAGCACAGCCGAGCCATCTTGATTGTTTGTTTAAAGAGAGTATGGGGTTCACGGGAGGAAGATTAATGCTTCCGTCACTTTACAAAGCTATTGGGTAGGCCTCATTTGGAATACTGTAGTGCAATTTGTAATTCCTGTGACAAAAGAGACATCTTGGAAATGGAAAGGTTCAAAGATGGGCAAACTACTAATAATAAGGGAATGATGTATATGATTGTTGCTGTATACTGCTGTGTAGATGTATATAGCTGTTATATCTGAGATTGATATGTGTGATATGTATTATTTGTATATGTAATGTATCTGTTATGATGTACTGATTGAGTATATGGTATATGATGTATATGATTGTGTTATATGTTTGTATATGAAGTATATCTGTGTATATGTGTATATGCTGTGTATATGATGTGTATAGATGTTTATGATGTGTTATGAGTGTATATGAGTGTATATGGATTGTATATGATGTGTATATGATGTGTTATGATATGTATATGCTGTGTATTGCTGTATATGCTGTGTATTGATGTGTTATGCGTATTGATGTGTTATGACGTGTAAGGCTGTGTATTGATGTGTATAGCTGTGTAATTGTGTTATGATATGTTATGATGTATATGCTGTATAAGCTGTTATTTGATATGTATAGCTGTTATTGTGTGTATAGGCGTGCATATGCTGTTATATGCTGTGCTATGCTGTGTATATGCTGTGTATGCTGTGTTTAGATGTGACATATGATGTGTATATGCTGTGTATATGTTTGTATATGCTGGGTTATGATGAGAATGATATGAATGTGTATAGGCTGTGTATATGCTTGTATATGGCGTGTATATGATGTGTATATGCTGTTTATATGATGTTATTGCTGGGTATATGTATGTGTAGATGTTGTGTATATGCTGTGTATATGTGTATATGATTCTGTGTATATGATGTTGTATGTATATTATGTTATATGCTGTGTATATGCTTTGTAATGATGAGTATATGATGTGTATAGGTGTGTCTATCGGTATATGATATGCTGTGTATATGCTGTGTATGTTTGTATGATAGCTGTGTATAT
Source organism: Hymenochirus boettgeri (assembly GCA_019447015.1). Taxonomy (NCBI): domain Eukaryota; kingdom Metazoa; phylum Chordata; class Amphibia; order Anura; family Pipidae; genus Hymenochirus; species Hymenochirus boettgeri. The sequence goes on from JAACNH010003730.1 coordinate 17,895, forward strand.
GCTGTGTATATGCTGTGTATATGATGTGTATATTGTGTATGCTGTGTATTGTGTATATGCTGTGTATTCTGGGTGCTGTGTTATAATGCTGTGTATATGATGTGATATGCTGTGTATATGATATTTGTATAGTGTGTATATGCTGTTTAGTATATATGTGTATTGCTGTGTATATGTATGTGAGTGCTGTGTATATAGTGTATGGTGTTATATGATGTGTATATCTTGTATAGAATTGTTATATAGTGTGTATATGGTGTAATTGATGGTGTATATTGTGTTATGATTTGGTATATGATGTGTTATGCATGTGTATATGAGTGATATGCTGTGTAACTGTGATATTTGTGTATCAGTTGTTATGCTGTGTTATGAGTGTATGGGTTGCTGTTATATGATGTGTATGTGCTGTGTATATGCTGTGTATATGCTGTGTCTGTATATGATGTGTATTGATGTTTAGTTGAGTGTGTATGCTGATGTGTATATGTGTTATGTTATAGTGTGTATAGATGTTGTATATGATGTGTATATGACTGTTAATATATTAGGCTGTGTAAGGATAATCCTGACTGTGTGTTCCCTGATCTTTGAAAAATGACACACGGATCTTGCAGGATCTTAACTGTGTGTACCCAGCTTTACTCTCTACAACTGGATCCAAATTTACTTATGTCTGCACACTTGACAATTGCCATGTGGGTGGGTGCAGTTCTGATGCTATAGACCATCCCTTGCACTCTATGCACATGTTCTGTTGCCTATATTCTCACTAGAGGGCGCTAGAACTCACTGGAAGCATCTCTGTGAACCTGAAGTTACTTATAGGCTAGGACAATTTGAGCAGTAATTACCACTACTGGAATCATCACCTTCATTAGGTAACTGTAATGCTTTACTAACACAGGTAAAGGGAACACAAGGACTTGCCCATCTACACATGAACAGTCATAACAGATCCACCAATTATAAATTGGTGGTCCACCTGGTCCCCTCAATCGAACCAAGGAGCCTCCACCCATAAAGGAAGAAGGGCAGGACAAGTTGGATTGTTTAAGAGTCAGGGAATCTCCTAGTATGCAAAATCCGACCAATCACAGCATAGTGCTAAATAATAAACACTTGTCAACAACTGCTCAGTGACATCATGTTATTTCTGGCATATGGGCGTGAACTTTGGTTACTGTGTTTTTGTTTTCCCCTTTGAGAAAAGTAACTACAAAGTCCACATAGACATTTAAAGGAAAAAAAGTGAATTTACAAATGAAATGAAATACAATCTCCAAGAGTAGCCATGAATTTCTACACCATCTCATGCAGACTCACTGTTATGTATAGTTTTGCTTAAGCTGCAATGGTGATAGTTGGTACATGAATTGCATATGGGAAATTTCCTCTCCCAATGCTGACTCATAAGGATTACTGAGCATGCTTGACCTCACAAAGGTCAGATAGACTGGCAGGGGGATGGAGGAATGATCTTGAGCAAAACAAGTAGTAGGTTGAAGTCATGCACAACACAAACCATCAGAGTACAGTAAGTGCGCTTACATGTATTTATTTATAGTCTTTTTTTAGTGTACAATTCAGCGGACACTGACTAGCGTAATATGCTGTCAGTAAAGCAGGGCTTCCTGCTTTCCCAGGAGTAAGTGTGAAATAAGCAAGCATACACCACCAGGACCTATGGAGGGGGTTAAGGTGATATCACATCACCAGCTAATGCAAATCATAACCTTCTCAACATTATAACTTCTGACTGACTCCAGTGTTGTTTTGAAGGTAAAAGAACAACTTAGTCCCCCAGGGAACCAATCATTTCTTATTACGTCAGAACCTTTTTTTCTTCCAATGTTCACGCCTTGTAGATCCTTCCATGTAATTGGCTTATTTCACATTGCATTTGGCACTGATTAGCTGAAATGTATCCCTGCAGCAGAGCAGATGGACCTCATATTGACAAGGGTTCCATTGTTTATTTTGTTCTGCTGACCCAGCTTTATCTTTTCTGCACAGTAGACTTCAATACCGTATACCTCATACGAACCTGGCTTTAAAGCGGAACTGCCAATTAGAGATTTCTGGATCCAATGATACATTTAAAATTTCAACAAACGTAACTTGAACGTAAATTTTGGTGAATCTCGTTGTCGGTGTTTGAACCCAGTTACAAACAATAAATGGCCAAGTGAAGCGGGGTGGGTGGTCCGATTTATGATCTGCATTGTGGGTAACATGTACCTTATGGGATGTTTTTAGATATTCTTTACATGCTGTTTCTTTCCTTCTATATGTTATACCTGTCCTGTGACATGATCATGGCTTTACCCTTTTGATCAAGGTTTCCCAGTGTTTCACTAATATTCAGGCTTATCATCTCTGTTTATCTCACACATTTTCGGTCTTTCTATGGGAGTGGTTTGTGTCTATAGGATGGTACAGTAACGCAGAACTGGATCCTGCCGATACCGGTTCATGGTTGAATGTAAAAATTGTGGTTCTGACAATGTAACTTGTTGATCCATTAGATCCAAACCCTGTATATATAATACTCCTCCTCGAATGGAAGCATCAACGGTCTTAGAATGTACAAGACATCTTGCTTTATTAAACCTCGTGATCAACGCATTTCAGCCCATTGTAGGCTGTCGTCAGATCCTGAGTGCTTCCTTATTCCGACGAGTCTGCATTTATCTGAGGAGAGACACCCGGGTGGTGATTATCGATGTGTGAGTGCTATCTGGTGATGTGTTTTATGTATATAATATATACACACTGTTCCTAACACTGGGTCCGCATCTGAGGGTACAGCTGTACTTTGAAAACTTCCCTCAACACCTTTCATTCAGTCTGGCCCCCTCCCCTTTAAAGCCAACATTTCAGCCAATAAGAAGCTTACTGCAAAAAGTGTCCTTCCATTGCAGCACATTGAATAACAATGTCTACGGTAGATGCAAGTCCATAGGAAACATCAGGGCACCTGGAAGGTAGGCATCCAAGTACCAACTGTACCCCCGGGGTAAGGACTTAGCATTTTAGGTCCTCACCCTGGGCACAGTTAAGGGAAAGGCATGGGTTATTTTTTCTTTAATTCCCCTTTAAGTGTTGATATACAATGGCAAGTGTTGAAGAAAATGAACAATTGGAGCCTGAAATGTCTTATACTCTCCTGACAACAGGTGAAAATTCTCCTCATCCACCAGAAGGCAAAGCGGCTCGGATTAGGCGCCATATTACTGTTCCACAACAAGTCAGATAATGAATCAACTAAACAGAACTTTAAAATATAAAGACACTGCGTGAGTTCCAGAGAAGGCAACAGGGCGACCATTGGTCTCAATAGGACAAATGACCATGTTCTTTAATGTTTCTTGGCAAAGATATACAGCTGTGACCTTGGAATTACCTAATATTTTTTATGCTTAGAAGGTGAGTAAAGCCTTGGATGTACTGTAATTCCTTTAGTAAATGATAGGGAGATATAAACTAATTGGAATAATTAACACGTTTTAATTAGTAATAGCAGATACCCATAGTTTCCCAATTTTTCCAATCAAAACCACGTCAGGACAAGTCATCCTCCAGGGGGATTATTATATATTGTGGATTTATGGCGCTACATCTTCCGTAGCGCTTACAATTACATGTATACATTCACATTAGGCCCTGCCCCGAAGAGCTTACAATCTAAGCACTTTATTTGACACACAACCTATCAGTGTGTCTTTATGATTGTGGGGGAAAACGGAGGGAACCTACAGCACAGGGAGAACAGGGGGGCAGGGAGGTTGGATTGATTATTCCTACCTCCTAATATAATTTTATTAAGGAGCTACGCATTTACTTTTCGTTTGCCAGGTTAGTCCTGGACATTCCTTTATTATGATAGTGCTGAAGCCAGAGGAAGACTGGCAGAATAAGTTTTCTTTGGGTGGTGCTGCTCACAGAAACAATATTGGGAGGTAGGAATTCCCGTCCTGTATCCCTGTCCCAGTACTTTTCATTTAACTGTATTTAAAAAAACATATACACACAAATGTTTCTCCTTTAAGTTATTTCCGTTAGATTGTTATCCCGTCTTTTTTTATTGGTGTAGTTCCTTCATTCTATTTATATTTGTGATGTTTTTATTATTGTAATGATCTATTAATATACCACATAGTTCCAATTATAATAAAGAAAATTTAAATGATCCTTGAGAAATAGAAAACATCTTTTCATATAACTTATTTTGGTTATTATGTGGTTTTTTAGGTGTAGACCAATTATTAATCAATTTTGCAATTGTAAAGACATGCAGGGAGATTCAATAAAAGTTCTAATCGTTTAAAATGGTGCTAATTTTGCCCCAACCAATCAGATCTTATGAACATTTAAGCTAACCATCTATTGTTGTGGGCAAATTAGCACCTTTTAACTATAAGAAATTTATTGAATAACCCTGATGTATATTATTTTTTTTTGGTGTGGCCATGATCCCCGAACCCTATATTGAGTAAGGTTAGTTGGGATCAATTAATTTAATATCAAGGATTGAGGATAGGAAATATATGACTTTATACAAAAATGTTTAATGTTAACCTTCCCACATTCCACCAGATGTGTATCAATGAACCTTTACTACATTTCCTCCAACATCAGATGATGTATTATTATATCCATTTATTATAATTTCTGGTCTGATCTAAAATATCTTCATGTGAGGTGAAATCATAAAATTTACCCACGTGTGCTGTGCTAAAAATAGGGTTTAAGCTCGTGCAACCAATATTGAATAGGTTAGCGCAAGTTTACTTTTTAATTGCACTGGCTGCCACCAGTTTCACAAAAGACCCCCATGCAACTGGTGCAATGGTGTAATAAGGATTTGCCCATTTTAACTCCCAATTTAAGACCAGCTAATGGCACTGAATAATTCTTTTGGGATTTACCACAAGGTGCAAATGCAGTATTAAATACCAAGCCATATTTGCACGGAGCAATTGCGGCACTGGGTAAATGAGGCCCTTAGAATTTGGGGGATTGTACCAGTCCCTTTTTTTTTTACTTTATTTTGTTGTAGAGTCTGGAATGGATCAGAGAATTCTGGTATAACAATCTGAAATGTTGGTGACCTGATGCTTCCCAATGCGTTATATTTAAGTTTGATTTACATTCAGAAAATCATGTTTTATAATTTTGGACCATATAATTTTTGTTGTATTCATGGTTTAAGAGTCGGTAATGTTTGGAATACAAATTGGAGCTAACAAACCTATTTTTTGGTATCTGTATGTATCTGTATGTATCTGTATGTATCTGTATGTATCTGTATGTATCTGTATGTATCTGTATGTATCTGTATGTATCTGCATTTTGGGAGTGTTCTAAATTTATTTCAAAGTTTTGTTACCAATAGCATCTCAATGATAGACAGAGGAGTAGATCATTTTTTTATACTTACGGGGTTATTCAATAAAAGTTCCTATCGTTTAAAATGGTGCAAATTTTGCCCCAACCAATATTATTTTACATTTGAAAGCTAACATCTGATTGGTTGTGGCAAAATTAGCGCACAGGGATAAAATCAAGAGAAAAAAGTATACGTTAAAACCGGGTTGATAACTAATACACAATATTATGAAGTGAATATGCTATGCCTTTAACTTACGTTTTTTTTAACTTACGTGTTCCTATTATTCCCTGCTTGATGGTGGTCGGTTCACAGCCTGTATTCCTTTATGGTTCACACTTAAAGTAGTTTTAAAAGGATTTATTTAGCAAGAAAACACATAAAAACAATAAAAACAATAAAAGGTACTTTCACTTTAAAAGCTAGTTCCACTGGTGGAATGCATACACTCGTGGCCGCTATCTTGGATTGTTTAGAACTTAGTTTTAGCTGGTTTGGAGCTAAATGACCATTTCCAGTAGTGGGTTCAGGGGTGTCTCTAGGGTTTTTACCACCTGAGCCAAACTTTTGAATCCCGCCCCTATGTACCACTAGGCACCAATAAGTGCGCCACCGCAACCAGGGTTAGATGTGCGTGGTTTCCAGGAATGGGCGTGGTTAAACATTTGTTCTTTTTAAACTTCACCTCACGTCAGTATTTATACAGTTCCTCAAAAAGACATTTATCCACATAATCCTGTAGAATAATAGTTTTTCCCCAAAAGATTTGTAAGTCTGCCACCACCTCAAGATAGATTCTTTTAACAAGGCCCTAACTAACCTAACCAAGCCCAGCTCACACAGATAGCTACATATAAGATGCCCTTTTGCCCAGATCAAACACACTGGTACATATAACATGCCCTAATGCCCAGATCAAATACACTGGCACATATAGCATGCCCTAATGCCCAGATAACACATATAGGCACATATAGTGTGCCCTAATGCTCAGATCACACATATAACATGCCCTAATACCCAGATCACCCAAACTATGTTGAAAATAAGATGTGCCCAGCTCTGCTCACACAGATAATTACCCCACTTACCCTATGACGATCAGAACAGGGCCATCAGGAAGGCGGCAGTTAGTGCAGAGCTAAGAGTGGAAAATCGCGGGTCTGCAGATGTGCACATGCTCACGTAACTTTATTTTCCTTCTGCTCTGCCTGTCACTTTTGTAAAAATAAATAAATGTGACCTCTGGCTGCTGCCTCTCTGATATTTTGCACGGGTGCTGCCCTGAGCATCTTGCTCATATTGCCTCATTAGAGAGACACCCCTGAGCGGGTTTTAGTGCTATGGGGTGGTCTTGCCTTGTACATTAGTCTTATATGATTGTTTGAGCACTAGGGGGTATTAGAAAAACCGGGGTCTTTACAGTGTCCAATACTGGTTAGGAATTGGTACTTGCCTTTACTCCAGAGCTGGATCTTACGAAGCAGAAATAGAAGTGGCATGCTCTGTGAAATGCCAAGTGCCTGTACATATATATTTATACCTTAAAAATAAGTGATTTATAAAAATGTAGCAAAATACAGCATTCACGGGCTCAACCCTACAGCATAAATAATTTACTTAAACAATCCTTACTTAGATAAAATAGTGATCCTGACCGGTCACCTGATCAGCTGTGCACTGTGAGAATTATATCACTTGTAGGTAAAGCTTGTCGCAGTCTCCGTGTAACCCGGGTGCCAGAGGCCCAGGTCCGTCGCAATGACCCAAACACCCAAGGTGAGCCAAATATATAAACGGGTTCCGCACCACCCGAAGTCACCGTGGTAAGGAAAACAAGATGGCATGAGCTTTAATTGATCAAGTTTATTTGATTCTGCCTGACGCGTTTCGGACCCGTGTGTCCCTTTCCAAGGGATATCTTTTGTTAGATTAATAATGTGGGTGGAGTCGCGAGTATAAGATTCGGTTTTGGACACGTAGGTTTGTAAAAAATGGTCAATATATTGGGAAAGATAAACTATTGGAAACTATAGATCATTTTTACGTCATCCAAAAAAAGTTTTTTTCAAATAATGTTTTAGAGTAAGTAAGGATAAATTCCTGAATATGTCATAAAATATATTGATAGCAGTTTTTGTAGGTAAATAAGGGATGAAATAGAGTTCGTTATACTCACGGATTCGATGCTCGCTTATAGGTTTTAATGGACACTTTACTCGCGGATTCGATGCTCGCGTATTTCGAGTTCTAGTCCATCTCTACTCTTTACCAATTGTTATCCCTTGAATATATGGGTTGTTTTTTAATCGTTTCAGCTAGAGGTTTGATTGCTATATCAAAAATCAGTGGGCATCCCAGTCTAGTTCCGCTGGATATTGTAAATGGATCTGACAACATACTGTACTGATGGGTTTTGTTATAGAGACAAGATCTCTTCCTTAATCCGTTCTTTGGAGTTGCACTTAATTAAGATAATTCCAATTTATTCGGTCGTAAGCCTTTTCGCCGACTAGTGTTACGAAGTGGATGGTTATGATGTATTTAATGAACAATTGAATTCATTTGGACTTATCACATCCAATTGGACCGAGAACCATTCGAAGATGACAGCTATTTTTATTTGTTTTATTTTGGCGACTATAACGTGTGGGAATATAGTGTTTATTTAGCCACATGACATCATTATTCTAACAACGTACCAGTTTATCCAGTTACAAACTGTATCCTTTCCAGTAAAATGAGGGCGGTCGTACACCCATTAAATATAATATGTGATTGATTACTGTAATGTTTTGGGAGATTTATATTGTTATAGGGCGAGTCCTTGGTTACTGAAACATCACAGTAATTAAGTGTTTATTGTTACGTGTATTTATGCAGTGTCCAACTGCAACCTGCTACAGATCTGCTGTAGACCTATTTCCTTACACATCAACCCCTGACAGCAAGACTGCCACCTACTGACCAACATTACAATAGCACTGAATCTGTGAAGGTAAAATGTATAAATAATTAAAGGGCATGTCCACCCCCCTAACTAAAATTTGCACAACTATTGGCCCCACTGTGTAGTATTAGAAGATCACAACCTTTCTCTTATGCTAATTATGGTTCCCCTGCAGGGTCTATTGAAAGTCCAGAAAAATAAAGATTAGGAGCCACTCTGTGTGTCATCCCAACCTGCAACTTCCTGTTCCTGTGAGAGGATTCTGGCATGCGCAGTGGAGCTCTCCCCCCTCCCTCTGGGTCCCTCGGCGGCGGCATCACCCACCAACCCAAACACAATTTTTTAAACATCTAAATCAGCTCCTATTGCACATACATCCAAATGTTCCCTCAGTTCCCTCTGCTGACCAACAGCCATGTCAGTGATTGGTTGAGTACCAGCCTATCACAGACGCGGCTGCCAGTCCGGCCCCTTCTGCTGTTCCAGGCCGTAAATGAGGGAAGGAAGACTGGTAAGTACATTTAGGGGCTGATTTAGGTTTTTTTTAACATAGCGTTTAGGGCTGGGGGGGTTGCCTTACCTTATATGAAATGTATGTTTTGGGTGGTGGAGATACCATCTAATTTATACATTTAGGGCTGGGGGGTTTGCCTTACCTTCTATGAAATGTATGTTTTGGGTGGTGGAGATAACATCTATTTAAATTTAGGGCTGGGGGTTTTGCCTTCACCCTTCTTACTTTATATTTGTGGGTGGAGATACCCTCTAATTTATACATTTAACTGGGGGGTTTTTGCCTACCGTATATGAAATGTATGTTTTGGTGGTGGCATTACCCTCTAATTTATAAACATTGAGGATTGGGGGGTTGTCTTACCGTATATGAAATGTATTTTTGGGTGGTTGGAGATACCCTCTTAATTGTATACATTTATGGCTGGGGGGTTTGTCTTACCGTAATATGAAATGTAATGTTTTGTGGGGGGCTGGGGGGTTTGCCTTACCGTATATGAAATGTATGTTTTGGGTGGTGGAGATACCATCTAATTTATACATTTAGGGCTGGGGGGTTTGCCTTACCTTCTATGACATTTATATTTTGGTGGGTGGAGATACCCTCTAATTTATACATTTAGGACTGGGGGGTTTGC
>JAACNH010003731.1:0-27379 GCA_019447015.1 Hymenochirus boettgeri
GTTGTGCAAGCATGTCACTGAATAAATATTAAAAAGCAAGAAGTTCAGTAGTGTGCGTTCTTCAACCAAGTACAATACTGTATGGTGACTGCTTGTGAAGGTTCATGGTATATCTGTTGTATTCAGTTAGATCAACTGGACTTAAAGTTTAGTTCTTGAAGATGTTTCGCTAGTCATCCGACTGGATTTCTCAATTCAGAATGACTTGTACAAGAATTTGTTGGCAATTATGTACCCTGGAAAGTCCAGGGCCTCCTTGACACCTCTCTTGAACCAATCAAGTTCCTTTGCCAATATGTTAACATTACAATCTTCAAAGGTATGTCCTTTTTCCTTAAGATGCAGGTACATGGCTGATTCCTGACTGTTAGGTTTTTATATATTCTCTATTATCATTTAGCCTAATAGCAGCCATTTTGTTCTCTGACTCCATTTTGTTTTATATTATTGTCGTGTTATCTCATATATGTGTATAAGTTGCTACTCCTTTCTCCGTTTCTTTTGTTTCTTTCCTGCATTCATACTTTTCCCGGAGAATGTTATTATTTCAGTTTAAGTTTTTGTTTTCTCCCGATTCATTTTTTTTTAAAGATTTTTTTTTTCAAGCATTGTTTTTAGACCTTTTGGGTCTTTATTAAAGAGGGGATAGTTATAGTAATAATATGGCTCATAAAAGTCTTAGCCACAAGGTTTATTGCCCAAATGTATATACTTAGTAAAAAGAAGATGTGAAAACTGTTGCTAAAATTTTGTATAAGGAAATTATTCCTAAATGAGGTTGTCCTGTTAGGATAGATTCAGATAAAGGGCCAGCTTTTATTTCTAAAGTAATACAAGAGATTGTAAAATTGATGTTGATTGAATAGAAGTTTTATATCCCCAGAGTTCAGGTGTTGTTGAACGAATGAACCGCACAATAAAAGAGAAGCTTAGGAAGGCTACTGCAGGTTCTTTCAGTAAATGGGATACTTATTTACCAGCTGAATTAGCAGAGATTCGTATGGCCCCCAATTCTACATCCAAGTTGTCCCCTTTCGAAATTTTAATGGGTAAACCATTCCCTACGCCTTGGGCAGTTAAGACAGGGACATTAATTACAGGTGACCTGGAATTTATCCAGGAAGCTTATGTGGCAAAACTGATTGAAAAATTGAATAGCATCTGTGGTGATGTTTCTTTGTCTTTTCCGCACCCATTTAAATCAGGTGATGTGGTCTTGGTAAAGGTGTTATATCAACATAAATCTTTAGAGCCTCCCTTTGTGACTCGCACAGCTATCTTGGTTGAAGGCAATCCATCGTGGATACATGCTTCCAGAGTAAAGCGCGCACCGAATCTGCTGATTGGAGAACGAGATGACCACCCAGATGACTTCAGAGACCACCCAGATGATTTCAGAGATGATAAGGCACCCACCCTCGGGGAGGAAGATTAAGATAATCCCAGACCCCAAGCCGGTGGGGAATTGTGAACTCCAGATGAAATACATTTACCTGACCTGTTCATTTTTCATCTTATTCTGTGGTTTTTCTATTTTGAATTTATTAGAATGAACAGAGCTTCTCACTCTATTGCTCCCCGTGTTCCATTGCCCCCAGATAACATTTGGGAGTATATTTCAAAAAAGCTCCTAAATATAACTGACTTTTGTTTAGGAAATGTAAAAGTGCTCAGGACATTATAAGTACTTGTTTAGTCGCTATTCCAGTTTCAGTTCCAATATGTCTCCAATACTATCTGACTGATCAGCACTATAAGATATTGGATCCCAATTATCCGAGAAGATGGTGTAACCCGCTTACATTTTTCCAGAATACCTCAACAGACCTCCCGTGAATGAACTGTAGATATAGTTATGATTCGGACTCAAAATGTTACTGCTGCTGAAGTTTGTTTTATTTTTATTTGTTCCCCTAACATAAAATGTGTTTCTGTGAACAATGACATGAAGTCTAAGATCAGTAATTTGAAACAACTTAGCAATCACATCAAAGTAGATGAATATGTTTTCTCTGAATACTCTTTCCACTGATAATGTTGCTATAAATTACATATAATTTCTGTTTAGTTATCCCTTTGGGATAAAAGGGTGGAACTGTTAGGTTTTTATATATTCTCTATTATCACTTAGCCTAATAGCAGCCATTTTGTTCTCTGAATCCATTTTGTTTTATATTATTGTCGTGTTATTGCAGATGTTTTGCTTCCAAATGTTCTGAGCTCAAGGTCTTTCTCCTACATTTTTATGTCAGCCTGACTCTATCTTCATATTCCAAGGTTTTAGTACGTCATCTACAGACACTGTGTCTGGCCACGCCCCCTTTTTCTCTTTGTGAAAACCCAATGTAATAACTAAATAAAGTGAGTTAGATTTTTACTACAGAAATGTGTGGTTGAACTCTATCTCTCAGCGCTGAAGGTCTCTTAGTGGGTCTGACAGGCATCAATCAAAGTCCGGCAAGGCTAGAATAGGATGTTTATTCTTTCACTGACCAAAGGAATTGGCTCTTCTGTGCTGGGCCATACGTTGATGCAGTTGCTGTTTGGTCTCCCCCACATACAAATCAGAGCATTCTTCACTGCACTGCACTGCGTATATGATGTCGCTTTTCTTGTGTATCGGTATTGGGTCTTTCAGATATACCAATTGCTGCCTCAGTGTGTTGTTTGGTTTAAAGCAGACAGGGATACGGTGTTTATTGAAAATTCTTCTTAAAGGATAAGTGCACTGTAAAATGAAGTTATGCTCAGTTAGAAGCCGCAGCTTTAAAAATACATTTGGCATATTTTTCCCCCTAAGCCCCTCCAGAGCCTACCTACTTTGTAGGTTTCAAGTTGCTGACATCTTTTTTGTCTCTAGTTGAATAGTTACAGTAGCTCTGCCCCTCCAAGATTGTCTGCTGCCTCCTGATTGGTCCCAATAGTTATTGCCTGGTGGCGCAGTGATGTCAGTACGTTATTGCCCGCTCGCAACATGACGTTAGTGCATGCACGGACTTGTGCGCGAGTGACGACATCTCGCGGCACCATGTGCGTGCGCGGTGAGATAACGTCACGCGCACACAAGTCCTTGCATGCACCCACGTCAAGTCGCGTTCAACTAAAGACAAACAAGTTGTCAGCAACTTAAAACCTACAAAGGTAGGCTCTGGAGGGGCTTAGGGGAAAACAATATGGCAAATGTATTTTTAAAGCTGCAGCTTCCAATTCAGCATAACTTCATTTTACAGTACATTTATCCTTTAATTTCTTGGAGACCCCTGCTAAATATGGGATGACCATGTTCTTTCTCCTGTCTTGCTTTTCCCCTTCACTGTTGGTGTTCTTTTCTTTCCTTCTACTTCTTTTGACAAAGGCCCAGTCTGGATATCCACAAGTTTTAAGGGCTCCTCTGAGATGTTTCATTTCTTTAGCCTTCGCCTCTGTGCTAGTGGGGATGTTCTCAGCTCTGTGTTGCAGGGTTCTGATGACACCCAGCTTGTGGGTGGTGGGAGTCAAACATCAAATACTGATCTGTGTGTGTTGGTGTTCTGTAAACCTCTACTTCCAGTTTACCATTTTCCTTGACTTCTACCAAGCAGTCCAAGAAATCCAGTGTGTAGTTTTGTACCTCTTCCCTTGTAAATTTGATATTTTGGTCTATCGCATTAATGTGTTCTGTGAAAACTTGTACTTCCTTCTGGTGGATTTTAACCCAGGTGTCATCCACATATCTGAACCAGTGGCTGGGTGCTATGCCCTTAAAGGTATTGAGCGCCTGTTTTTCCACTTCCTCCATGTAAAGGTTGGCAACAATATGTGAAACTGGAGATCCCATAACACATCCATGTTTTTGCTTATAGAAATTATCCCTGTATTTGAAATATGTGGTATTCAGGCACAAGTCCAGTAGGGAACACACCTGTTCTGGGTTAAGATCAGTTCTTCTGGTAAGAGTGCTGTTTTAGTCTAGCCGTTTTCTCACTATGTCAATAGCCTCCTTGGTGGGTATGCAGATAATGTTTACATATTGACATATGAACATGACTGTTTCAAGAGAGGTGTCAAGGAGGCCATTTATATGAAAATAAAGAAACCAAGAGCGTAATAGAGATGGGGGGTTTGACTCCAACTGTCTGCCATGTACAATGCTGTTTTGACACTTTACCCTGGGCGTTCCTATAACACCACTTAGCCACAATGCAATCACGCCTTACATTCAGAAGGTCCTTAACACCTGGCTGTAATATGCTAATTGGGACTTTCCAGGGTACATAATTGCCAACAGATTCTTGTACAAGTCATTCTGAATTGAGAATTCCAGTCGGATGACTAGCGAAACATCTTCAAGAACTAAACTTTAAGTCCAGTTGATCTAACTGAATATTGAGATCCATATTGTGCCCGCGCAGCTGGCACAATAAATTCAATATGTGATTTGCATATAACAGTGCGACTTTTTAACACCAACTAATTGCTGGCATTAAAGGTGCGTTGTGGATAAATCCCACTTGAACTAAGCACATATTGAATCCTCAAACTTTACTCATTTGCACACATTTATTTTTTTTAAACTTGTTTTTATTTTTGAACCATAAATGATAATTCAATGTAGATCATACAGGATATTGACATGGTTTACAGTTTGTTTTTTTTGACAAGGGTAGTTAGAACACTTTAAACATAAAAAAGAGAACATTGTTGAATTATGCTATCAACTATGTCTATTGTCTCGCTGGTTAACAACAGATGTAAATCAGGGATTTGCCCATTTCTGTTTTAGGGGGGTAGGGAGGGGGAGGGAGTAGGGAGGGGAGGGGGAGTGGTGTGCCCGTTACCTGGTCTTGGTTTGCTTAAAGGGATATCTTAAGAGGTATTTTTTAGTCTGCGGCTTCGGAGGTTAATGGTCAGTTTAGCCAGGGGCTCCATACTTTTTGGAATTCTTTGGGGCATTTTCTGTGTTTGTAGATGAGGTTGTGGAATGGAAGTATATTGTTGATTTGGGCTATCCATGTATTAGTGAGAGGTGGGTCAGGGGCCATCCACTTGAGGATTATAGTTTTCTTTGCCCAGAATAGGGATTCCCATAGAAAGGTTATTTGGTGGGTGTCTTCAATTTCTAGTGTGTTTATTCCCAGTAAACATAATTTTGGATCCGGTGGAATTGGCGATGGGAGCATCTTAGACATGAGTTGTGTAATTTCATGCCAGAATGTCTGGACTAGGGGGCAATCCCAAATAAGGTACCAGAAATCGGCAAGTTTTTGGTGACATTTCGGGCAACAGTTTGTGTTGGTTGGGGAGATACGGTGTAGTAAGATAAGTAAGATAAGCTTGGTGGGTTATATTCAGTTGGATACATTTGTTGTTGGCGGAGGGGGCTGCATAGATATGAGCGGTGGCCAGTTCGTTGTAATCTTCCATTGTTAGGTCGGGCATGTTGCCGTTCCAAAGTTGAATGAGGTGCTCTCTTTGTGGGGGGGGTTGCACTGCAATGAGCTTGGTATAGATACGTGATATAAGGTCTTGTAGCCCTTGGGTTTTTAGAATCCCAATGATGGGGATTGTTCAAATATATTGTTTTACTAGGGAATTCTGTGAGCAGACAGTGTCTCAGTTGGAGATCTCTATAAAAGTAAGAGCGTGGTAGGTCGAATTCCGTCTTTAGGTCTTCAAATGTTTTCAGACGATTATCTGAATTTAGAATTCCTTTATTTTCCCAGTCAGTTGAGTTAGGGAATAATGCTAGTTGAGAGTAGGTTTGGTTATGCCACAGTGGGGTTTAATGGGGTATGCCTGAATATTGGAGTGTTGCATTTATTTCCCTCCATATTTTGTGTGCTTGTGTATATAGTGGGATGGGTGTACCAGTAAGATGTTTTCCAGGGGCTTCGATTATGGCTAGTGGGTGGCTCATACTGTAGGATGCTAGCATTGATTCTGCTGGGTTGGGGGTTTCGTTGGGTTCGATCCATTGTTTTAAGTATCTGATTTGTCCAGCTAGGTAATATAGGCGGAAATTTGGCAATGCTAGCCCAGCTTCATCTTTAGGCTGTTGAAGTTTGTTGAGTTTAAGACGTGCTCTTCCATTGGCCCAGATGATAGAAGTTAGATAATTGTTGATATCTGTGAATAGTTTCTTCGGGAGGTAGATTGGTGAATGTTCAATCATATATAGAATTTTTGGTAGTAGGACTATTTTAATAAGGTTTATTCGTCCTATAAGGTTAATAGGTAGGGTAGACCAGGTTTGAGTTTTTTGGCGTATTTTTTGGAGAAGGGGATTCACATTTAGTTCTGGGAAGTCTTTTGGATTACTGGAGATCCATATTCCCAAATAATTGGACACTATGGGGATTTTCCATGTTAGAGTTTTTGTTGTTACACAGTTCGCATCCAACAAACATATAGTGGACTTTTCCCAGACTGGAAGAGAATTATATCATCGGCGTATAATCCAGTTAGGTCGTGTGTGGTCCTCTGCTTAGACCTTTGATAGAGTGGTCGGATCTTAATCTAATAGTAAGGGCTTCAATGACCAGTGAGAAAAGATATGGGGAGAGGGGGCAGCCCTGTCTAGTACCCCTGTGCAGTGGGAATAGGTGTGATTGTGTTCCATTAACTATCACTGTTGCTTTTGGGTTCTAGTAGAGTAGTTTGATACATTGGATCCAAACTTCTCCATACAGGCCCATAGAAAATTCCATTCGACTGAGTCGAACGCCTTTGTGGCATCTAGTGACAGGGTTGTTCAATCTCCCATTGTATCATGCTGAATCTGTGTGTGGATTTGGGCTTTTCTGATGTTTGATGATGTGCTTTTTCCCGGCATGAAGCCTGTTTGGTCCGGGTGGATGATTGTGGATATCACTTTCTGGAAGCGATTGGATAGAGCGAGTATTTTATAGTCGCTATTCAGAAGTGATATTGGCCTGTATGCACTGTGCTCGGATGGGTTTTTGTCTGGTTTCAGTAGTAATATTATAGTTGCATCTAGCATTGAGGGAGGGAGTCTTTGGTTAGTGAAGGCAGCTGTGTATTTTTGCTCCGTCAATGCTAAATTTTTTCTAGAATTCAATTGGTAGGCCACCAGGGCCTGAGGCCTTACCAGATTTCATGCTTGCAAGGGCTTCTGATATTTCATGCAGGGAAAAGTCTTTTTCCAGGAGTTGTTTCTGGGTTGTATCCATTTGTGGAAATATAATATCTTGTAGGTAATTTAAATTGGTTTGAGTTGTCTGCGAGGATTGTGTTTGGTATTGGGCTTGGAAGTAGTTTGTGAATGATTGGAGAATTTCTGCAGTTTTGGTGATGGAGCCGTTTTGCGGGTCTCGAATTTCAAGAATGGTTTGTGGTGTTTGGTTGGTTTTAATTAGGTGAGCTAGAAGTTTGGCGGATTGATTACCTTGTTCATTTATCTTTGCTGGGGCACATTAGCATATTGAAATCACCCATACAAATTATTGAGGCAAGTGGGTAGTTTAGTGTGAATGATATTAGTTTCTGGAGCAACTGAAGTGAGGCTGGAGGTGGGTTGTAGAGACCCAGCAAAACAGAGAGTGTTCCTTCTATTTCTAGTGCTACACATATGTATCTTCCTGCATCGTCTTTTTGAACTTTTAATATATTGATTTGTAGAGATGGTCTAATTAAAATAGAGACTCCTATAGAGTATGCCGAGTGGGTGCTATGTGCAGCCCAGGCTATACAGGGTTTGTGTAGCCATCTTTGTGTGGATTTTAATAGTTGGGTTTCCTGAAGACAGGTGATATCAGGTTTAATGTTTCGTATAGTGTTGAATACTTGAATACGTTTAAGTGTATTGTTGAGACCCAAGGACGTTCCAGGTAAGTATCCTTACTTAAGTATCCTTAAGTTGAAAGGGATGCATCAGTTTTTGGGGTAGCATAATTATACCTCCTTTTATGTTGGTTGGGGATCAGGGTAGGACACAGGGAGGAAGGGGGGAAGAGAGGGAGAGGCAAGGTATACACATGTGCATTTTGGTTATAGGCATAAGACATATATTGCTTTAGAGTATAGACAGATAACTTAATAGCCATTAACATATATACAACATTTTTTAAATTTAGTATAAACAGTATATACAGTAATTGTGATAACTTTGCTTTTGGTACAGAGCAGCACATTTAACTTATATAAGAGCCAGTACCGTCCTATCACTTTTCTTGAAGTTAAATAATCGTCTGCTGGAAGGGGGAGGGGAGGAGCTGTAAAATTGTATTGTTGTTTTTTGTAATCACAGTACCCTTCCATTATATTTTCCCCCTTAGTTTATTTTAATTCTAGTGGGGCATAGAGCGGAGGTTGGTAGCTGTGAGGCATGAGTTATAGTTCAGACAGGTTATTTGTTTTTGGACTCTTTTTTTTTTTTTAACAACTTATGGTGATACAGTAACACAAATTGTCTCTGAGTTTATGTAGAGTTCATGCTTGGAGGATAGCATTGGTAAAGTTCTCGTTTGTGTATATTAGATTCCGTGCATTGTAACTAGAAAGGTTACTTTGGATGTGAATCTTGGTTTACATACCTCTTTCCTTCATATATTCATACCTTGTCTAGATATCCTAGATGTCCATATGCATTTTGGTGTTGGGGTAGTTCCAGTTGAGGGTATATATATCCATAACGTATATGTATGGGGGGGTAGTGCGTCTGGTTTCCGGATAACTGTAGGGTGGGAGTTAGGGAAGACCAATAAAGTTGGCCAGGGTAAGGGAGGGGGGATTTGGAGTAATGATCCTTGGTAGGGTCTCGGAGATCTTGGTCTGGAGGGTGATCTAGCATCTCTTGCGCGTCTTTCCAGCCACGTTCCGCAATACTCTGGAGTTTCAAAAAAGTGTGCACGATTTCTGGCTTCAACTCCCAGTCGTGCGGGGAACATCATAGAGTATTTTATGCCTGCCTGTCTCAATCGTGCTTTGATTTCCCGGAATGTGGAGCATTTCTTTTGAAGGTCTGCCAAGAAGTCTGGGAACAGCATTACTGGAGAACCTTCAAAAGTAGGTTGGTTTCTTTGTCTGTTTGCCCTTAGGATTCGATCACAGTCTCTAGCACTCGGTATTCGGGCTATTAGGGGTCTTGGGTGGGATCCAGGCAGTGGGGCTTGTGTTGAAACTCGGTGGGCTCGTTCCACTGAGAAAGCCGGAGACAGACCGGCATCAGAGAATGTTTGGGCCAGCCAGTTCTCTATAAAAGTTTCAGGGCTTGTCTCTCTGGAGTACCTACTATACGGAGGTTGTTGCGCCTCATCCTATTATCGAGGTCGTCCGATTTCCGTTGGTGCGCTTGTAGTTGCAGATGAGCGATTTCTTGGATAAGCAAGTTAGTGTTATCCTCTAGTGTAGATATGCGCTCCTCTGCATCTGTTACTTTGTGCCTTAGGGTTTGTAGGTCGTGTCTCAGGATACTGACATCCACCTTCACCTCCTCCATTATTACCATTAGTGAAGACCTGGACTCCTGTATAGCTGCCAGGAGATGCTTTTGGAGTGTCTGAAGTTCAGGGGATAAAGTGGAGGAATCATTTGCTGAGTGTGTAGGGACCGGGTGGAGGTGAGGTTCCTCCATTTGGGCGGGTGTAGGTTCCTGCAATGGCGGCTCTATGGTCTGGTTGCGGGCCTTGTGCGCAAACTTCTCAAGTTTGGTGGCCACGGAGGTGTTTTTTATCCCTGTGGCGTGTCATTTGGGTTTGGGATATTTCACCGAGGGTTGGGGATCGGTGGGGGTAGCAGACAGTACCAGATTCTTGAGGGAAATTGAGTCAGACGGATCGCTCGTGAAGTGCGTCTTACTCCATTGCTGTCCAGGACACGCCCCCTATTTGCACACATTTAAAAAGATCTGAAATGAAACTTATCATAATAAAATCCTAGAAACTAGACAGTACTTTTCTTCTGACTGCAATATACAGCATCTTTTCATTGTGTTAACCCATAAACCTGACAGCCAAGCTACTTGTGAAAACAGGTCCGCTGAGTCTCTTTCTTTATTTCTTTCCTCCCTTGTGAGTTTAGTTTTACATGAGGATAATTAAGGAAATGAATAGAGTCTATGACTATATAATTTTAATTTAAAATTAGTATTTATATTACACATTCCTTATTCATTTATTTTTTTCTCTTTATGTAGTTTTGAATATCTGTAGTCTGTTCCCCTCCTCTGCTAATTGCATATTTTATTTATAAAGGCTTTCAATGGTTGCAAATAAGTTATGGGATCTATTGCATTATCTGCTTCAGGCAGAAATTGTATGTACCAACAGGTGTGAAATTGTTATATATCTGATTACACATGGTTTGGTTAGCATTCCAGCCAGAAGTAAATTAGAGTGCTACATGTTATGGTTTCTTTACTAAAGGTAAATTAATGAATATATTGATTGTAATGGTTGTGGTGTTCTCCACTGACTTCCACAGAGACAGTTGTAATGATTGTCAGGGTGGATAACAGGAAACAAGCTGTTTTCATCCCATAAATTTGGAATAAAGCAACTATCCAAATTACAGTTTAGTAAAAGAGCAATAAATACTGAGATTCATTTGAATCTTTTATGACCCATTGTTTATGTTACATTTAAAAGGAGATGTATAAAAGTAAACACACACTTTTTTCCTGACTTATAATGCAGTTAAACTGCTAATTATTAGAAAGTAATTTCTACTCGGAGAACTAGCTGCACAAAATAAGGAAAAATTATTACTGCGCCAAGCCCTCCGTAACTCATTGGTCAGGGAAGAGGCTTAAAATGTAATGAAATAGTTTCCTCGTTTTGCCATGCAAGTTCTCTTAGAAGTAACCATAAGAAAGTAAGTTATTTTAGCAGTTTTGGCCCTTTCAAATAGGAACATAGAGTATTTATGAAGAAACCACCTGTTAATCTGCTTGTGAAGGTTCTTATTCATCCAGATCATGGTAAATTTGTGGTTTTCAGTTAGATCACCTGGACTGGAAGTTTAGTTCTTGGAGACGTTTTGTGTGTCCTACTCAGCTTATAACTGCAAGGTGTCAGGGCTAGGCGCCGAAACAGCATTGAACATACCAGCCACTGCATAGACTTATTACAGGTTTAAAAGCAATGTAAAACCTGTACCCTGGGGAGACTTATTCATGCATATATGGATACACAATGAAGGGGCCTTGTGTATCAGTAGCAATGGAACATACAAAGCAATATACCTAGCCAACATCCTAGGGCCCTTGGTTGAAAGTTCTAAGCATCACATCCAGAACTCCCAGGATTTCACTAACAAGATTCAACATGTTAGTATGATGCCCTCTAGCATTTCCCTTTTACATGGTACTCTTATACAAAGAACATGGTGCAGAGCTAAATGGGGTATTAAAAGTTAAAGCGCATGTCCATCTGCCAAATCATTTTTCAACATATTTTAGGTGACCCTGGCCTACCCCCAACCGCTATGTTTGTTTATTAAAAAAGGCTTCAGAACTCACAACTTACAATCCTTTGATCCCCCGGCGCTCTGATCTCTGCACCCTGCAAGCAGTGGGCTGATTGGCAGCTGTGTCTCTGATTGGTTAAGAGGCAGCCAATTAGAGATGTGGCTACCGCAATACAATACACAGAGGGAACAAAAGATTGTAAGTAGAGGTTAGCTGCTTATTTAAACAAACAAACTTAGTGGTTTGGAGTGGGATGGGGTGCCCTACCGTATGTTAAAAGCTTTTAGAGGTAGGGCACCCGGCAACAAAGAGGGCTACAGAGGGATGGAGGGAGGGGGGATAGGGCTCCCCTACACATGCCACTGTCCTGTCAAAATAAAAGGAGGAGGGGGAAAGCTTTCACAGAGGATGACAGTTCCTACTCTTCAGTTTTCTGGACTTTGGGCAAGCACTGCAGGAGAACCATTTGGAGCAGAGATGTAAGGGATTTTTTAACACTGCACAGTGGGGCCAGTATGGGGTTAAATTTTAGTTTTAGGGGTGGACATGCCCTTTAACCCGACTTCTATAGTTCTATGCATATGATGCAGCAGTAGGGCTGTGGGAACGTTTGCATATACAAAAACATAACCTCCAATATTCCCTATTAAATAGGTAGCACCAGTGGATATGCATTGCACAGAGCTGTACTAACAACAGTTTCACTTTTATTGCCACACCTAGGGTTGCCACCTTTTCTTTTAAAGGATAACTGTATTGCCTCAATGCATTTTTTTTAAAACTGCTTTCAAAAGAGTTAAGGAATGCAGCCCTCCCCATACGTTTTTTTCCTGATTTCGGGCTTCTCTCTGCCTTCAATTAGCCACACTGTCAGAGGGGCATAACAATTCTGTCTGCCTGTAACTGTCACTCAAAACTAGCATGTGAGAAAACACTCCTCCACCCATCCTTGATCAGTTTGATTATGTAGGCTGTATCCTAGCAACTGAACATATCTGTTGTATTCAATTAGATCAACTGGACTTGAAGTTTAGTTCTTCAAGACGTTTCGCTAGTCATCTGACTGGCTTTCTCAATTCAGAATGAATTGGAGGTGTATTTTGAAATATCAGAGAAGCTCGTGGGCTGGAGTAAGGCAGGAGCAGGAAGGCAGAAAAAAGATGCAGGAGAATAGGAAAAACATTAGGAATGTTCAAATCAGTGAAACTTAGTGAAGCTTTATGCACCTCCCAGTGAGTTGCATCACAGTGTATACGGGCTCATTTACCCTGTAGGCCCAAAAAGCCAGGCGACCTATCCCTAAACACCGATCACACCCCTAAACCATACCCATTTCTCTTGTTTGGGATTAAAATAGACTATAAAGGGGGTGGATTGGTGGGGGGAGATTGACATCTGCACCTTCAACCACAGGGGCCCCTATACACGTGCCTATTGTGCCTAATGGTAGAACCCAGGCCTGGACTTCAGTGCATATACTTTGTGCTTTGAGTCTTGGGACACTGTGTCCTGTAGTGAAGTGTTGAAAATTGGGGTATTTGCAATTAAAGATACTTACTACATAATTACTAGGGATTACATACTGCTGTTGTTATTATTATGTTAATTTTTATTTTCAAAACTGTAAAAGTCACTATAAAATAAACTTAACCTCCCAAAGGTATTTTTAATAATGGCATCACTCATTTTCCATTTATTTCCTTTAACTAGCAGCGTCAAGCAATATGGCAGCTCCAAAATGCACACCCTTAGCACTAGAATGTGCTTCAAAGTTTCATATGTGGTGCTGGTGTCCGAACGCCCTGCCACATCCTGTATAAGTCCAAACTGAAAATTAGGGACCGCACACACATGTATTGCAAAAAAAAGGACCTTAACCCATTTATTCAGTGAAACACTAGTGATCACTGTAGTGTTTCACTGAATAGATGGGTTAGGGACCCTTTTTTTGCAATACTTGTGTGTGCTTATTCTAATTTTCAAATTGGACTTAAAGGCTTAAAGCCTCTTTAGGAATTCCCCCATCTCCATTTGAAGAAGATCTTACTCAGCAGGGTATCTGCTTCAAAGTAGCAAGGTGTAAAATGTACAGACCTGAACAGAACTTCCGGCACCTATCCAAAGGGGGCATCAGCTTTAAGCAAAGCTAAAAACCGGATGTCAGTTCCCCATGCAATTCACATTTAACAATACTTCAAAGGAAGGACGTATGAAATAGTTAATCAAACAATGTCAATTGATGCTGGAATTAAGGCACATCTGTGCATATATTTTGTAGGGCGGTATCACAAGGGGAACTTGAGATTTGGTATGTAAAATTAGCAGAGCACTGTCAATGCCACACATGAAAACTGTTTATATTTCATGTGTGGCATGTACAGTGCACATAGTACAGACTGTGGATAAATAAAAAAATCTTCCCTCCAAAAGTACAGGATACATCTTCCAGGGAGGGGACGGACACACCCCTATAAGGACCAAACCACTACCCCATTCAGGATACTGTATAAATATTAGGACAATGGAATAGCAATTGGTTCTCCACTTTTTACCATCAAACACAAACACCAAAGCCAATTGGGAGGATTGTAAATTGGCTACCATCTTGGGCTATCATTTTGGACTTTTCCATTTTTTTCATGGACTTTGCTCATTGACTGATCAGACTCCAGTTGACTCGTAAGTATCTTGTCTTTAATCCACTTTATTCTAAACTGTGTGCTACCCTCAATGTTCAATTATTTTTAATAGCATTATTCCTTATCTTTTTATTTACTCTTTTGTACTTTTAATAAATTATATAAAATCTTTTAAAGGGCATGTCCACCACCAAAACTATAATTCCCCCAACTACTGGCCCCACTCCGTAGTGTAATAAAATCCTTACCTCACATCCCAGCTCCAAATGGTTCTCCTGTAATGTCCCCCCAAATTCCCAAAAACTGGCCACCAGGAGGATAGCAGAGTCCATATAGGACTCTGCCTCCTGTCTCCCCCTCCCTCCCCCTCCGTCTCCCTACCTCTCCCACCGGCTTTGGTCTCCCTCCCCCTAGCATAAATCCCTTTTAGTATATTTTAGCCCATGTTCCCCCAGCCCCAACCGCTATAATCATAGTCTCAGAAAGTCCCCCAATTATTACTTACCTTACCTCTCTCCTTTGCCGTTCTGAGCAGCCGGCAGCCGCGTCTGTGATTGGCTGCCTCTCAGCTAATCACAGACACTGCCGGTCCACCCTTTCCATAAAGGGTGGACATGCCCTTTCAGGGTGAGGCCACACTGCAACGCACAGGAATCGCGCACAAAATTGCGAGCGTTATCGCACGCGATTGTGTGCGCGATTCTTGCGCGTTTTGCGCATGTGGTCTCGCCTTTTCGCGTTATGGACACGCATGCGTTAACGCACCAAAAATGGAGAACGCATGCGTTACCAAAACGCGAACGGACGCGCAATCGCATGCGCATCAGAAATCGCGGGAATTTTTGCGTTCCCGCGATTTCCATTTTAGCGAAAACCGCGCTAGTGTGGCCTAGCCCTAAAGCCTAATTGTCCTATTCAGAGTATATCCCAAAATGAACCCTGCTTCTGAAGTAATTGAAGTAATGTTACCTTATAGGAATTGCTATATATATATAACTTCTATATATATATAGAAGTTATACAATATAGACAATGAATCAGGGCACTCCTTGGTCTTGCAATTTTTAGGTGTGAATAACCTTTTCTTTACAGGATTTTTAGATAATATTTTCAGGTCATTTCGCTGTCTTGAAATGTTGTGGTAGTCTATCGTTAGGTATTAAGATATATTTTAGTGTGTGCTGTGTTATATGTTCACTGCCCTCCTTTTGGTTTTTATTAAACTTTCCCGTTAGTTGGAGGGTATTTTCGATAACTGGAAGGCCAGACAGACAGAAGTGGGGAGTTGTGACAGGGGATTTAAAAAACTAACATAATTTTTTCCCGAATTTCCTAGAGTTCACAGCTCAAATAAGATACTATTCATATACACGGACAACAGTAAGACTGTTTTGCTTATTTATTGTATGTATGTATAATTTTATTTATAATGCACCACTTGGGTACGCAGTGCTGCACATTAAAAAATACAGAGTATACAAACAAGGGGATAAGTGCAAGCAATTATACAGATTGATAAAAATTAAATTAAATTAAATATAATTTCGTACATTGGTTAAGAAAGCATATATATAAATTATGTATAAATTGATATAAGTGCAACAAGCCTTGACACATTAAGAATGAAATCCTTGCCCCTAAGAGGTTACAATCTAAGTATTACATTATAGATTGGTTGTTGTTTTTGTGGTTTTATACAAGTACATTTTTTCTCTTCTGCAGTTCTGCACAAATACACAGGCTTTCAAGAAAATCAAAGCATGTTCTCATTCTAACCTTAGTCTGCCCAACCAGCAATTCTCTGTGCATAAATAAATGCTTTTAAGGTACGGTACCAACCTGTGTATTAGAGCATTTATACTGTCCACTATGGTCTAGAGATCTAAGGATATTTGACCCATATTATAGCCAATATGATAAAGATTGTAAGGCATAACATAACATATGAAATTAATTGATTTTTTTTTAAATTAACAGACTTTGAAGTACACCTAGGTATGTGTAATTAAATTTAAAAAATAGATTTTTTCCCCACAAAACTTGACCTTTAATTAGCAATAACTTCAATAAATCATAGAATTATTCATGTGTAAGCAGGGTAAGTAAAGCTGGGTACAGATGACAGATCTGTAAAATCCTGTCTGTCATTTTTCAAAGATCAGGCTGAACACAGTCCCAAGCATTCACTATATGCACAGCATAGGGAGAACATTTGGGACTGGGTGTTTCCCACGTCCACAGTCAACTCCCTCTATAGGCAGACTACCCTGGCCGAGGGAAATTTTCAGTCTTTGCCGCTACACACACACTGCTGTTAAAATCCCGATGGCGTTGGATCAAAGGGTGTCGGGTTTTTATTGCTTGTGTGTGTACCTAGCTTTACTTTTATCGTTCTGCTGTCCTTAAGCCATCATACTGTTCCAATGAGCTTAGTATTATTATTATTGATTTATGTAGCGCCAACATCTTCTGTGGCTCTTTATAATTACATACTCATACATTACATACAGTGTAATACATATTATAAAAGGTCATACATACTTATGTCTCTTTAACAATAACAAATTGTAATTTATATTTAATGAATTGCTAGGATAATGTTTATGTTTTGCAAACGCTATCCCCCTAGCCCTCCAAACTTTACTTGCATTCATCCATTGTACTAGCTAAATCTAGTTGTGTATTTGCTATTTTTGGTGTATGCACTATATGTGTGTACTTGTAGCATCTAAGGATGTCAAATCAGGTTTTAGTAGGTCATTATAACCTATTGGGACCCATTGTCATAGAGCAGACTTAAAAGCTTTTCCACAAATAAAGCTTCAAGTGTCATTTGCTTGGCCTTTCAGTTCATATTTTTTCCCAATACAATTTTTATTACAACTCTTAACTAAAATACTGAGGTTATGTGAAAACCTGATTTCACCCGTGGAGTTTATAACTTTATAAGTTTGGGATAACACTGGCCTGGAAAAGTTTCACTGCATTTATTATACTGAAAAAATAATAACATACAATTCAGTGCACAAAATCTTTATACAATTGGTAGTGTTTTCTTTAATGTCTTTTAAGTTTGCTTTAAAGGGCATGTACCCTCTCTAAATAACAATTTCTGTACAGGTAAAGCACCCCCACATTAGCAATTTCCCTTATATTGACCTTTACCAAAGACACCTCTGACGCTACGTACAGACCCCCGATTCTCTGCTGGCAATGACACACCCCTCTGCTGCTGTTGCAAAATGGTTTGAACTGCAACAGAGTAAGCAGCTTTGAGAACAGCCACTAGAAATTTGCTGTGAGTTTATCATTGTGACATTCACTAATGACTGTTCACAGAAGCAGCCTACTCGACACAAGCAGAGGAGAAAGCCACAGCAAAGAATCCAGGGTCTGTAAGTTGCATAAGTGATGTCTTTGGTAAAGTTAAAGGGCATGTCCACCCCCAAAACTATAATTTAACCCACTACTGGCCCCATTGTATAGTGTAGTAAAATCCTTACCTTACATCCCTGCTCCAAATGGTTCTCCTGTAATATCCCTCCAAAGTCTCGAAAACTTGCCACCAGAAGCCTGGAAGGGAGGGAAATTGTTTCTGCCTCTGAGGCTTCCTCTCAGAGGTTTTTGGCTTGCTCAGAGCAGCCCTCCTCCCCCTCCCCTCCCCCTTCCTCTCCCTCCCTCACCCTCCCGTTTTGCTCTCCCTCCCCCTAGTGTAATTCCCCTTTGGCACATAGTAGCTCTCCTTCCCCCAGCCCCAACCGCTATAATAAATTTTTCAGAAAGTCCCCTGCCAATCAGGGACGTGGCTGCCGGTCCGGCCCCCTGCTTGCAGTTTCATGCAAGCAGAGGGCCGGGCAGTATGGTGGAGGAAAGAGGGAAGGTAACTAGAGTTTGGGGGACGTTCTAAAAAAATGCGGTTGGGGCTGGGGGAAGGAGAGCTACTATGTGGCAAAAATGTAAGGGATAATGTGGATAAAGGGAAAAAGTAAGGGATAATGTGGAGGTGTTTTACATATACACAGCCTGATATTAAGGGCTAGACCCCACTACCGTGTTTTAGTGGGGCCTATTGTTGGCCAATTGGCCTGACCATACTATGTGCTCTGCTGTCCTTTGCCCTGTGACCGGCTTATCGAAGTGCATGATATCACCATTTTTTGTGCGATTTGCATGCGCTCCGATAACAGTATATTACCGGACTTGCAGCCCAAGCTCCATTAATGAGCATTGTTTTGAAGAGAAATTGATATCTGGGTATACATGCTATTTATTCATCATGCTGAGTAATTAGGGTTAGCAGATCATATGCTGATTGGAGGACACATAAAACATATAACAGGGCTGCACTGATATCCATTTGTTAATGTGAAGATGCAAAAAAATTTACAAACACTACAGGGGAGATGCAATATTTCTGGCTATGATGAGTATAAAATCCCAAACCATCTTAGGAAATATCTGGTTTGCATGGGTTTTATACTTTATACTTAATGGGGCCTGTGGCACAAAGCTTAACAGGTATTGTATTGGGGTGTAAAACTTGGTACTTCATACCTTACCATGCTCTCGCGAAGCAGTAAATATTGCATGGTTAATAATCGTGCTTGGGACTTGCATGACCTTTTTAACACCTAAAGACCTGAACCTGGAAGGCTTATGGTTCTTGTTAAATTCCCCTAAATGTGTTTCAAAATCTTGTTAACAGCTTGTTTAATTTAACAACAGAAAAAAAAAAACTGTTTGGTTTTAATAAGTTTTTACATCTAGATACTAAAAAAGACATGACCATATTTGGCTGCAATGTTTGCGTAGTTACGAACACAGTCTACATGCCAATGCCCTCCCGTATCAACCAAACATTTTTCTTTATCTGACTCATGAGGAAAATATGTAGCTGAAGTGAAACATATTCAAATAAATATTATTTACAATCACACAAAAAAACAGAATCTGCTGTAGTAAGAATAATATAACAGCTGTTATTTATAAGAAGCTATTGATATGCTTTAATACAAACATTCTACTATTTTTCATTGTTCATTGGAATGAAAGTTTTAACAGTCAGCCAGAATTTTGTGTCTGTATTACGGTGCTGTATAGAGTTAAATATACAGTTAGGTTTCAAGAAGAAAGGTTCTGATTTAAAAAGGATCTCAAACGTACCATTTGAAGAGAGTATATTTATTTATTTATAAAGCTATGACATTCTGTGAAATGTCATTCTGAAGTTGATCACACACAGAGCAAGATGACAGGTTACTTTTGTTGCTTTTGACTGAATTGGCTGACTCTTGTTCTATGAGGGGCCCACCACCAACTATTTTGAGAGATGATTTGTGGGAAATTGACCTAAAATCCGTTCGATATAGAATATTTAGGGATAACCAGACATTGCAGCAGTCTTTAGATAACACCCTGGTGTATCTAATACAGTACAGTAAAAAAGACAACATATCTGGCTTAGCTTTGAAATATGAATTAAAAAAAAAAAAGCTTTGAAATTTGAATTTATGCTTCTCGGGCTAGTGCATCAAGGTCTAGCACTTATATTGGGATATTTATATAATACAACCACATTGGTGTAACATAAAATAATTAACCCTTTTATTGTCCATGTGGCAAATGGCTTCACTCTTTTATATAGGTCATGGAACTTCAAGGTTATTTTTCAGATCTTTTGATTTCTTAAGCTGGGTACACACAAGTTTTTTTTTTCGGGGGGCGAACCGACCAATATTTCTGTATACTGTATACTAAAAATCGCCAGCGTTCCAGCAAAAAGGCGATCGGACACAATGGCAAATCACCTTTGGACCGCACTATCGGTCACGGAGAACTGTTGGCCATTTCCCCCGGGTGATCACTCATTTGTGGCAAATGGTCAGTCAGGGCAAAACATTTGTCCGTGAGTACACAGCCTAAGGATCTTAGAATATTCTTATAAAATATATAAGTGGCCTGGATTATAATGGGAGCAACAGTGGATTATATCCTTATAAAAAATCACTCAACTACGTAGTTGAGTGATTTTTATAAGAATATTCACCACTGATTTTTATAAGAATATTCACCACTGTAAGGGGCGCATTATCCCTTATATAATATACAATTTTTGTCATTACAATTAAAACTTGCTTTTTTTTCTTACATTTTTAGCATTTATTTTTGTTTTATGTTTCCATATAGGCTGCACTTTTAGTTTTGTTTTATGTTTCCAGTTTGTTTTGGGTGCACATTATTTAGTAATTAAAGGGACAGTTCAGTGGAAATTATCAATATGTGTTAAATTTTGAGTTTGTGTAATGCATACTAGTTATTCTACATATTCTCTCCCATTTTGAAAAATCAGTTGATTTCATACCCTTTCCTGTTCCCTGCTGTTGACATTAGTGAGCTGACATTTCAAGTTCTAATGGTCCTTCTTCCCAGGATGCACCTCTTCCTTGGAATATTCCTAACAGTAATTTCTACTGATTGGCTGTTGGATGGGTCAAACATGTTCTGATCTCTACTGAGCAACTGAATCAACCCAGGGACTGGGTCAAGTGCAAGACCATAACGGTCTCTACTAGGGGTCCTGCAAACAAGAAGTCAGTATTTCGGATGCATTTCTTTATACACAGACAAAATGCTGAATTAGCAGATTAAGGTCATTGGGATGAAAAATACTGCTCTTTTTTCTTAAAAAACATATGTATTTGCACTGAACTTCACCTTTAAGAGTTCCAGTTTCAAACTTAATCTGGTTACTGGTTAGGAAGAGGAACTGTGATAGAACTTTGACAGTATTGGTGTTGAAAATGTTGAAAAGTTGAAACTCTGAATTCTTTGTCAAAATGTGATGCAAAACTTCATAAAAACTGTTTTACCTGTGTTCATAGCAGAATTTTACTAGAATTTCAATTCAATTCAATTCAATTGAACTGCTAACAGAATGAAACCTGCCGGTTTAATTCTTCTCTATTGTTTAGTCCTAAGAAATGTTCCCCTAAAAGCTGATTTGAATACACACAACTCAGTAGGTATAAAAGATAGATTGAAACCACCCACCAACACTCACCATCCCCATTGACTCACAGCTGTCACCAGGGAGTATGTTAGAGAGGGATCACTACTGTTCAGCCTGAGGTCCTATAAAGAACCCAAAGTATCCTGCCATGTTTCAATCTTATTAGATTCCATCAGTGCAGGACAGTTCCATGGTTCTATGGGGAGCACAAGATACCACACAGCTATATAGCTTAAGGTGAGGTGGGCTTAAAGGAGGAAAATGCTCTCCACAGAGCATACAATAAAACAGGGCCTTCTTACAACAGAAGGCACTTCACAGCCTTATCCTATTATTATATCAATATTGGAAAAAAGGGAAAAGCTCTCCATTTGTTTAAGAATGCTGGGAGTGACAGAGACATGCATGTTTGCTGGATGCATTTGCATGAATGCCACATCATTCAACCACCTCCCACAATGTGGGTGGGATTGGAGGAGGTGTGCGCGTGTGGATGCGTGTGACGGGGGGTGCATGCGTGAGGTGCGTGCACCGTGGGGTTTGCTAGTTTTATCATAAACAGACTTTTTTTTCTATGGAGAAGGGAGAGAAAGACTGAATATGTGAGTCTATAGAATTTGACTGGCTAAGACTGACACATGTTTTACAAACAGCACATAATTGGGTGTAATACAGGAACTTCCTGACACATGTTGAAAGACCAGAACCTTATTGGATATAAGTAACATTCCACTTCTCTTAAGTGTCCATATGGAGATCCTTTAGCAAAATTAGGGGTGTCAATGGGTATATATATATATATATATATATATATATATATATATATATACAGTAACAAGGCTGGAGATAATGGAATAATTTTGTGTAGGTACACCTAAAGGTAACAGACACAGGTAAGAAATACAGCAAATGAATGCTTATGGAAGTTCTATTGCAGTGTTGCACTTCAAAAAGTTCCAATTATGTTCCGTCATCTTAATTATAAATACTGTAAATTGTATGAGGAGGGTAAAATAAGCGCATGCCTTATATGCCCACCCTTATCTATTTCTATTGATAATGTGGAGTAATCGTTGATCCCACACTTTCCTTCTGTCAGAACATTAACAATGTCACTAAGACATGCTGTTTTCTACTTCACAATATTGCCAAGATCTGCCCTTTACTCTTTCAATCCATAATTAAAATGTTTGCACATGCCCTTACACTCTCCCGTCTTGTCTATGTGGTCTCCCAGCCTGTCACTTGTCCAGCCAATCCTGAACCCAGCAGTTCAGGAAAGAATAATATTCAATACTCTTCTCTTCTCTTCTTTTGACCTTTAAATCTCTTTACTCTGCATCCCTACCTAGCTCTTTGGGGCAGGGGTCTTATTTCTAATGTCTCAAAGCATGCCACAATTATATCAATTTGTCCATAATTTAAAAAGATGTATACCTAACCTAAGTATGAAACTTTATAAATTTTTATTTCTCTGTATAATTGCATGTACTTAACCATTTGGGGTGAATTTGAGTGAGTCTATTAGTAGAGTTCCCATGTTCTGATTTTAAAAGCTTTAAGCCTCTAACATTTAAAAAAAAAAACAGTTTTAAAACTCAGGCAAAATTGCTTTAACTGAGGATTCATCAATCTGCTGCAAACCTTCAAATGATTAATATTTTAGACCTTGTTTCCCTTGACTATGACTTGAAAAGGTTCATTTCCCTCCCTTAATCTTCATTCAGCATAAACAGAAGAATTAACTCTCCAATTAAATGAGTTCAAGTTACCTTTGCTTTATTCTTAGCCGGGTGGGGAAACCGGTTTTCTTTTAAATTTATATCTTTGATATTGAAGATTTAAGTATTTAGACACAGAATCTGCAAATAAAAAATTTTTTTGCATGTGAGTATTCTATATTTTGCATTCTAAATACAATGGTTTTCAGGAGTGTTTCATTATGAAGTGTACACAAGAGGGTGCAGTGTGCACAAGGTTTAGTCACTTGGTTAAGAGTTTAACATTTAAGTTCAGTGTTAAATTTTTGGAGCATGTCCTTCTCTTCAAGGCATACATACTGTAGCTTTAGTAATCACTGTGGAATAACCCAGGAATTCAAAGGGACTTTTTATACTGCCGTTACTTTGTGGTAAACAAATTCCTCACTGTAAATACACACAAATGTATGAGATCGATTGATTGGGTTGGAGACAGAAAAACATCCATATAAATAATAATAAACTAATGCCTGCTGTAAAGATAATGTTGTATTTATAAAGTGAGTGATTTTCAGAAAATACTGATATTGCTCCTCTACAGAGCAATCCTTATTTTACGACCATGACATAAAAAATAATAATGTGGTCATAAAATACAGACCGCTATTGGTATTTTTCCACCTCAACAACGTAGACATAAAATACTACTCCAGTAGGCAATTATATACAATAGAAATACTATGAGTGCACTCCTCAGAGAAAAATAACTTACTGTAAATATTATTTAATTGGTACTGGTTCAGGTAAAAAAAATTGTATACAAGGAAGAATGATCAATGCTCACTCCGTGGCAATGAGTCACATCACACAGTTGCCAAATGCATTTTGTTGAAAAATACTGATATGGGCACAAAATACCAGTACCAGATGTATTTTGCAACCGAATTTAAAAAAGCAGTAATGCACTTAGGACACTACATTTCACTCCTTTAGCAAGCGCAAATTTTACAACCCCAATTGTACAATTACGATCGCAGTCGTAAAATTCTGATCACCATTGTACAATAAAGACCGTAAATGTACGATCACCTATACAAAACCATTACGGTAGTTTACTTCCCCATGGTAGTGTACACTCATATGGTCAAATATTTACATAGCTTTATGGGCGTTATCTTTTAAGATAAGTTTCCTATACTGCGGGTTAGTGAATATGGTGCTAAGTGATGCCACTCATTTATAAATGTCAGTCCATTCAGCATTTCATTTATATGATATTTTTAGAAGCAATGTTTAAGCAGATATTTCACTTCTAGACATGTTACTATTTAATTGCTCTCTTCCTAGTTGAATAAGGTATGTTCATAAAACATTCCTCTTTAAACTGGTTAAGCAGGTTTATTATCTTCAACATGTCTTATTGCATATATGGAAAAAACACTTACACATTCAGATTGTGAACACCACAAGGAATGCATCAATTTAACATTATTTTATTAAATAAGATAAGATTATGGGGAATGTTTACATGGAGCGAAGATACAGACGGATCAGTCTAGATCTGGGCATGTGTCTTAGCAGTCAGGCAGTTTTTAGCTGAAAAGAACGTCACGCCTTACGCACTGTATAAGTTAAAATCCCCAAATCACTCTCCTTTCTAACTAATAATTCTTCCTCTTATTATTATTATAATGGGTAATGCATATAAAATAAGTTCATGCAGCACTCAGTATGGCAGTGTGATTAGTTCATATACAGGTCCTGCCCAAGTGAGCTGACAGTCTAGAGGAAATGTGGATAAGACATAAGGTTAAGTAATTTGGTAGGCTGTAAGTAGATTGGCAGAGTAGTTTGATTAGTGGGTAGGATAATGCTGGGTCAGTAATGTCTAAACCAGGTTATATGCTTGTCAGAAGAGGTGGGTTTTGAGGTTACATATGAAGATAATAAGGCATGGTGAGTCAAGAATTGTGTTCCAGGCGCAATGGGAGTAGGAGACAGGGGTGGATAAGATAATGATGAGGAGGTTACACCTGGAATGGTATCTGTGGATAAGCTCTGAGATGTATGGAGGGTCTGTATTAGATAATGCTTTGTAGAAAAGGGAAAGCAGCTTAAACTGATTCCTTTGTTTGATAGGCAGCCGGTGGAGAGATTGACAAAGAAGGGAGACATTAGAGTGCTATGCGGTTGTTTGTTAAATCACACAGGAGGGTGTTACAGTAGTCAAACCGGGATATGATTAGGGCATTAACTAGCATTCGGTAGCTTTACGTGTAAGGAAGGGAAGAATGCGAGAGATGTGTTTGAGTTGGAGCCAACAGAATTGGTTAGTCTGTTAATATGGGGTTTAAAAAAAGACCGGGTCTAGTATTATTCAGTGTGTCATTAATAAGCAGGGAGGGGAATAGATCCGAAGGGTGGGAAAAAGGCAAATTCAGACTTGTCCATGTTCAGTTTGTCCATGTTCAGTTTAAAGTAGTGGGAGGACATGAAAGCAGAGATGGTACTAAGGCAGTTATGGACCTGGGATGTCAGTGTAGGAAGATTAGGGGCAGAGATGTAAGTTTGGGTACCATTAGAATACAGGTAAAACTGGAATCCAAATGAACTAATGAGGTGCTCAAGAACAAAG
This sequence comes from Hymenochirus boettgeri, assembly GCA_019447015.1. NCBI lineage: Eukaryota > Metazoa > Chordata > Amphibia > Anura > Pipidae > Hymenochirus > Hymenochirus boettgeri. The sequence continues at coordinate 25,388 of JAACNH010003731.1, forward strand.
GGGTAAATAGAGAAAAGTAGAGGAACAAGTACTTAGCCTTGCGGTACCCCCACAGTGAGAAGGGGAGGGGTAGCGCTAAGTCCTAAAAGTCCTACTTAAGAGATAGGAAGAAAGTGCATTGTCCTGGATACCTAAGTAGGCCAGGATTTAAAGAATTAGAGGGTGATAAACAGTATCAAAAGCTGAGAAGAATTCAAGAATGAGTAGAGTAGTGGCCTTTAAATTTAAAGGACACGTAAACTGAGACAAATAATTTTTTAAATAATTACACAGTAATTAGAATTACCAGCAATCTTAAATCTGCTTTTGTTTCTTCTCTGACCTTCCTATCCCTTGTTTTTTATCTCTGGGTGTTTTACTTTTTAAAGAGGGCGGGGCACAGCTAGTCAGTAAAGAGCTGTCAATCACACAGCCCCTCCCCCTGGCACACTACATGTAGAAACTCTCCATTCTATAAAATTAAAGCTTTTTTCTCTGTCACTGCATGGCTAATTAATTCATCATTAAGATCAGGAAAAGGAATAAGCATTATGTGTTTCTCTTTGCTCTTTCTGTGCAGATAAACCGAATCCTGCAGTTATCTGCTGTCTGTGTTAGTTAAGTCCCAGTGTAGCACTGTACCTTAAGAAATCAATTACAAAGCCCCCCCACACACGCACCTTCAAACTCCCACAGCTGAAAGAAAATCTTACTTGATTCAAGCAGTGATTACAGCTCCCAGTACTACTTACCTCCCCATAGGAAAGCAGTTTTACTTTCACTATAACACAAAATTACTGGGTGAATACTATTGGCTATAGGGGGCACAGATCATCTCCACTGCACATGCTCCACACTCTAGCTGTGCCTCAGTTTTCGGGGGGGGGGTGGATACTGAGAGAGGAGACATGCATACTAACTAGGAGAGAGCTGAACAGGACATGAGGAGATCTAGTGACAGGAAGCACTGAGAGCAAAAAGGGATTTCCTGACAGCACTAAAAATATAGAAAAGAATAAAAGCAAGTCATTTTTTTAAGTTTAGTGTTCCTTTAAGTAGATTGGCAATAGTGAGGGCAGTTTCAATGGAGTGGTTAGAGCGGAAGCCCAGTTGGAGGTGTTTAAAGAGAGAGTTAGCAAAAAGGTTAGTAAAAAGGCTTAGCATAGACATAACTTTCAAGCAGTTTAGATACAAAAGGTATATTTAACCAAGGAAATACATGTATAAGTCAAATCTTTCACTACAGCAGCTCAGCAGTTATTTTTACTTAAGCAATCATCCAGAAGTACACTAAGCATGAATGTCCCACTGGGTGAGGGAAAGTGCAAGTGAAAGAAATTACAGGCTTCAGACCATAGTTCAAATTTCCCTTGGTTTGCAGTCGGCTCCCTGCACTGCTGTTAAGTACACAACCTTCCCTATACTTTATATAGGGAGGCCATTCAGGAATGTATGTAGCCACATCTTTTACAGATGGAATCTTACAAATTCTGTCTGTCATCTGTTTAAAAGTGGTACAATGTGAATCCAGCGTAAGCTAGTAACTATAATCCATTACCACTAGATATGTTTAACCCCACTGAGAGGATAAAACTAATCATAAAGATGGCAACTACAGGAGTGTGTGCCTTCAATATCCATGTTACATTAACATACAGTAAAACATCATGCATATGGCACTATTTAAAGAGGAACTGTGTTCCAAAAATGACTTTAGATAAATTGATAGGAATTGCTCTCCTGAGAGTTTTAGCAATGTATTTCCATTGTTTATTTTACATAGTTTTGAAGATATTTACATTTTTGTGTGTGATATGGCAGCAGCATCACCAGGTCCCCTGCACTTCCTGCTCTGAAACGTGTCAGTCAATCTGCCCTGTGTCTCCTCCCCTTTGCAGCCCCCCATGTCCCTCCCACTCATGGACCCCATGGTCCCTCCAAATGTAGCCCCCCCCATGGCCCATTCCCTTACAGCCCCATGTGGCCCCACCCACTCGCGGGTGCCGTGGCCCC
>JAACNH010003732.1:0-12374 GCA_019447015.1 Hymenochirus boettgeri
GGGGACTTTCTAACAATTATATTAATGCGGTTGGGGCTGGGGGAGCATGCCCTACCACATATCAAAAGTTAAATTTTGGGGTGGACATGCCCTTTAATGGTTATTTAGACACAGTTAAAAGAAATAAAGATGATAATGCAATTGTTTTTCTTTAAATAAAATATACTTTCATACAAAAACTTTTTAAAAATAAAATACAAAGATCTCTATAGTTTTATATATAATAGTATTTGCAATTTGAAAAAATCTTAATTTTAATAATTTTTAGCTATTTTTTTAATACAAAAGATGTTTCTTAGAGGAAAGTTAGGTTGGTGCTCATAGTCATGAATGATTTTGCTTTCTCTTTAATGACATCTGTTGTAATTTATATATTTGTAAGAGTGGAGAGTGTAATTTTTTTTTTTAACTAATTTAATATGTAATCTGTTTAAGATTCTAGTCTGAAATAAGATCTTGCTATTAAAGGTGACTATTAGGTTATGCTTAAATTCCTGTTATACTATTAAAAATAGTAATATTAATGACTGTAACTTACAGATTCATTTTAATTTTTAGATAAAGGTCCATATACAACATCACCACCAAAGATCTCTGAAGAGACAACATCTAATAAAATAGGTGAGACCTAGAAAGACACATATTTTTGTTTTTCAATTTGATTGCTTTGACTTTTACTAATTGCAGACTGATTATTATTATGTTATTAAAGCCCCAGGAAAAATCACTATTTACAAGCTTCAGGTTATTAAAAGGTGATCATTAATAGGTATATCATATTATCTTGCATGATATTAATGGTAATTAAGCTACATTACACAGTTAATAGAAATAAAGAGGATTATGCAATTGTTATTTTATAGCTAAATTACACTTTTGTATAATACGTTTAATAGAAAATAAATATAAAACATCTCTGTATATCTAAATATCAGTAACAAAACAAAGCAAGTCATATAGTCTACAGCTTTAATGTTACATATAGAGAACATGCACATCTTTAAAATGTTTAAGTTACCAGAGTGACCACATTAATTAATTGTAATTCACACTGAATGTTCTATACAGTATATAGTATATAGTATATTGCTATACCTCTAAATTTAAGTTATTTTTTTATGCTAAATTAATATATTAAACATGATTGTGTCTTTGCAATTTTAAGAAAAAATATTTTTATATTTAGCTATTTCTGTTTCTTACATAAGATTTTCTGTAGATAGAAATGTATAGGTTGATGATTACAGAATGAATACTGAAAAAAAATATATTTTTTAATATTTATCTTTTAATGGCATGTCAACTTTAATCTTTTAATATCTGTGAGGATGAAGAGTATTGTTCTTAAATTATAATTAAATTGTATTGAACTTCTTTATACGAGCTCCGTACAGCCATTGTTTTATACATTTAAACATTTTTGTATTATTCTGTTAAAAACCTGATTTAAAATTAGAGACAGTATTTACCGACCAACTTTGACCTATAAATTGATTGAAAAATATATTAGAAAGAAGAATCAACAGAGAGAATTACATATTTTATTTTCTATAAGAATCAAAGCATTAACAAGGGTCTCTAAAGAAAACACAACTGAGGAAACAGGGTGGCCCAAGCTAGACACATATTTTAGCTTTATCATTTGAATGTTTTTATTGTAAAATAGTCATTAATAATCACGTGGCTATAACCACAGTAATAAAATGTCATAATTTACCAGCTTAAGTTACCAATAGGTGATTATTAATTCCACATTGAAAATGTTAATTTGAATTAAAAGAAAGAAATACAGAAAAGAGCTAATAGTTCTATAAATATTAATCAAATAAAAACATCCCCTATATTCTACCCCTTACATTTTATATGTAGGAATTTGTACACTTCAAAAACCTTTAAATAATAACCTGTAATTTCATGCACCATACACTTTCAGATGTTCCAGGGTACCATGTCTGTGTCGGGTGTTGTGGTGGGTTAACCGTTTAGAAGCTGAGGTAGAGAATCTAAGATAGCAGCTTGCAGCATTGCAGGGATTGGCAAATCTGGGAGGACAGCAGGCATTGGCTGGGGCCAGTATAGAGGTGGGTGGAAGTGGGACAGAGAAGGTTGAGGGAGGAAGTAGTTTTGTTATGGTTACTAAAGGAAGTGGGGGACAAGTATAGGGTTGCTTCTTCCCAGCTTGCCCATCCCAACAGATTTGTCACCTTAAGTAATTAAGTAGAGGAGGACAGCTCGGAATTAGCGTGAATGGAGCAGGCGTGCTACGCTAGGGAGACAGCGGGAGCTTAGGAGCATTAATGCGTGGCTAAGAGGGTGGTGTAAGGAAGAAGGGTTTGGGTTTATACAGAACTGGACAGACTTTGTTGTTGGCTATAGGCTCTTTAGTAGGGATGGGTTGCATCTCACTGATGGTGGTACAGCTATTTTAGGGGAGAAGATGGCTAGAGGGTTGGAGGAGATTTTAAACTAGGTTTGGGGGGGAAGGTATTAGCTGTCTCACTGGGATAGATAGCCCAGAAGGAAAGCAGGGTGTAGATTGGCGAGTGGTAGGTAGAAAAGGGGTCAGGCTAGCATTGGGGATAGGGAGACATGTGTATTAAAGTGTAAGAATAAATTACAGGATCATAATCTAAAATGTATGTTTGCAAATGTGAGAAGCCTGGTTGACAAAATGGGTGAATTGGAGATAATGGTGTTGAATGAAAAGTATGATGTAAAAGGTATAGCAGAAATGTGGTTGAACAGTTCTCATGACTGGGCTGTAAATTTAGAAGGATACAGCCTGTTTAGGCAGGACAGAGAAAAAAGAAAAGGGGGAGGAGTATGTGTTTATGTTAAAAAATAATTGAAGCCAAAGTTAAAAGAAGAGATAACTGGCGATATGGATGTTAAAGCGGAGGCAATATGGGTGGAATTAGGCAAGAGTAAAGGGGGTAATGTCATTGTTGGTGTCTGCTATAAGCTGCCAAATGCTAGCAGGAAGGAAGTGAGTCAGCTTTATATGCAGTTAGCAAGGGTTGCAAGTTTGGGGAGAGTGCTCATTATGGGGGGCTTTAATTACCCTGACATTGATTGGTGGAGTGGAACTTCCAACACAGAAAAAGAGTAATGAGTTCCTGAATTTGCTGCAGGATAATTTTCTCTCACAGGTGGTTGAAGTTCCTACTAGAAAAGGAGCTCTGTTGGATCTGGTAATATCTAACATCGTGGAGCATATAATAGATATAAAGGTAACTAGAAGCTTAGGGAAAAGTGACCATGAAATAGTATCGTTTGCACTTTGTTATTGAAAGGAAAAGTGCGCTGGGTTATCAAAGACTTTTAATTTCATGGAAGCAAATTTTCCCAGGTTAAAAGCAGCTCTTCAGAATGTCAACTGGGATAATGTATTATCAGGTAAAGGTACTGAACAGAAGTGGACTGTGTTCAAGGGGATTTTAAGCCAGTTCACATCTAAATTTATACCCTTGGGAAATAAATGTAAAAAAAATAAATCCGCGCCCATGTGGCTGAATTCTGATGTAAAGAGGCAAATGGAAAGGAAGAAAAAGGCATTTAAAACCTTTAAGGCAGAGGGAACGGAAAGGGCCTTTAGGGATTATAAAAACTGTAACAAGGAGTGTAAGAAAGCAATCAAACTAGCTAAAATTAATAATGAAGTTAGGATAGCTGAACAAAGTAGCACTAAGCCTAAGCGGCATATTTATAAAGGATTGTCTTTTTCGCCAAATAATTAGCGCAGTACATCGCAGCGAAAATAGCGCCATTTGGGGCTTCGTTTCGCCTTATTTATAAAAAAGCGAAAAAAACACACTTCGCGTCTGAAAAAGGCGAACGGGCGCGATAAAGAGCGAAAAGTATCGCAGCGAAAACTTAACGCATCTAAGAAGACTGCATTGTGAAAACCATTGGAAACCAGAAAAGCCCACTAGAAAATGATGTCAAGTTCAAAATGGCCACCTCACATTTACCAAGAAGTCAGCCATGTCTTATTTAGTCAATCTTCTTAGAATTTCTCAATTGGAATACAATTTTCTTTTGCACTGCACATTCGCCTTTCTAATGTGCGTTCGCCTTTCTAATGCGCGATCGCCTTTTCAAAGCATATTACAGTACAATGCGTGGTCGCCATTCTAATGTGCGTTCGCCTTTCTAATGCGCGATCGCCTTTTCAAGGCATATTACAGTATAATGCGCGGTCGCCTTTCTAATGCGCGTTCGCTTTTCCAAGGCATATTACATTCTATTGCGCAGACAGGCTCCAAACATGCCTTTTCGCTCAAACAATGACTTTTCACCACCTTCAGGGTCGCGCTAATCTTTCGCTCTTTTTAATGCCAAAACCACTTTTCGCTCTTTTATAAATCGCGTTATGTCTTTTCGCTAAAATTACCATTGCGATGTATGGCGAAGAAAGGCGAAAAGGGTTTTAGCGATAGCTCGCAGAAACGGTTTTGCCATTCGTTAACGCTACCTTTATAAATAGCGTTAACTGTCTTTTTGGCGAAAAACCATGCGAAAAGCGAACGCGAAAACTTTTCGCCACTTTTCGCTCTTTTATAAATATGCCCCTACATTTTTTTTCAACTATATTAATAGTAAGAAGATGAGGACTGAAAATGTGGCCCCTTTAATTAATGGGGATAAGCTAATTATGGAGGATGGCGACAAAGCAAATGTCTTAAATGATTTTTTCCCCTCTGTATACACTATAGAAGATCCAAGTGCAGATAACATAGAGTATAGTAGCAATAATGGTATAAAAGTTGCAAGTCCACTTTGGTTAACCAAGGATATGGTACAGAAACAACTAAATAAGGTTAATATTAATAAATCTCCTGTACCATGGGTTCTTAGGGAGCTAAGTTCTGTTTTATCTAGGCCATTGTTTCTTATTTTTGCAGATTCCCTCATGTCTGGATGTGTGCCTCTGGATTGGAAAAGGTGTTATTTCAATGTTCAAAAAAGGGTCGTCATTCACAGCTGGGTAATTACAGGCCTGTAAGTTTAACTTCAGTGGTGAGGAAGGTACTGGAAAGTTTAATAAGGGAAAATACTCTAGAGTATGTTTCAGGGACTGATATTATAAGTAGTAACCAGCATGGATTTAGGAGGTATAGATCTTGTTAAGCTAGCTTGCTTGGCTTTTATGAGGAAGTAAGTAAAAATTTAGACTCTAGAATAGCAGTAGATATAGTATACTTGGATTTTGCAAAGGCTTTTGATACAGTCCCCCATGGGCGACTAATGTATAAGCTAAGGTCTGTTGGTCTGGGGAGGCACATTTGTACATGGATAGGAAATTGGTTAATGACTAGGATGCAGAGAGTAGTTGTTAATGGGGCTACATCATTATGGACTAAAGTGCTAAGTGGGGTGCCACAGGGTTCTGTGTTGGGGCCGCTTCTATCTAGTCTATTTATTAATGATTTGGAAGTGGGTATTGTCAGCAAGGTTTCTGTGTTTGCTGATGACACAAAACTTTGTTGACCTTTAAAAACTTCAGAGGATGTGCAATCATTGCAGGGGGATCTAGATAGATTGTCGCATTGGGCTTCTAAGTGGCAGATGAAATTCAATGTTGATAAATGTAGGTAATGCATTTTGGACTTAAAAATCCTTGTGCTACTTATAGTATAAATGGTTCCGTGTTAAGTGAATCCCTGTTGGAAAGGGATCTTGGAGTTTTGGTGGATATAACAAACTTAAAGGTAGCAAGCAGTGCCAGGCAGCAACAGCCAGAGCCAGTATGGTATTGTCTTGTATAAAAAGAGGTATGGATTCAAGGGAGGAAAATGTAATTCTCCCTCTTTACAAAGCATTGGTAAGGCCAGATTTGGAATATGCAGTGCAATTTAGGAATCCTGTGTACAAAAAGGACATCTTTGAAATGGAAAGGGTTCAGAGAAGGGCAACTAAATTAATAAGGGGATTGGGGAAGCTTGAATATGAAGAGAGACTGGAAAAGTTATAATTATGTAAGCTGGAGAAAAGGCGCTTGCGTGGGGATATTACTGTGTATAAATACATTAACGGGCCATACAATAAAACTATCTTCTGGGGCATTGTTTACACCAATAGAACATGTCAGAGGACACGTGGACATCCCTTAAGACTTGAAGAAAAAAGATTAGGCTTCAAGCTCGGAAAGGGTTTTTCACTGTGAGAACGGTAAGCTATGGAACTGTCTTCCAGTGGACTTGTTATGGCAGGTTCATTGGTCAGTTTAATAAAAAGCTGGATGAGTTTCTACAAACAAGGAATGTTACAAGTTACTGGATTGATACATAAAGTAGAGTTGGGAAAGGGTTTTTCACTGTGAGAACGGTAAAGCTATGGAACTGTCTTCCGTGGACGTTGTTATGGCAGGTTCATTGGTCAGTTTAATAAAAAGCTGGATGAGTTTCTACAAACAAGAATGTTACAAGTTACTGGTATTGATACATAAAGTAGAGTTGGGAAAGGGTTTGTCACTGTGAGACGGTAAAGCTATGGAACTGTCTTCCAGTGGACGTTGTTATGGCAGGTTCATTGGTCAGTTTAATAAAAAGCTGGATGAGTTTCTGCAAACAAGGAATGTTACAAGTTACTGGTATTGATACATAAAGTAGAGTTGGGAAAGGGTTTGTCCTGTAAGAATGGTAAAGCTATGGAACTGTCTTCCAGTGACGTTGTATGACAGGTTCATTGGTCAGTTTAATAAAAAGCTGGATGAGTTTCTACAAACAAGGAATGTTACAAGTTACTGGATTGATACATAAAGTAGAGTTGGGAAAGGGTTTGTCACTGTGAGAACGGTAAAGCATGGACTGTCTTCCAGTGGACGTGTTATGGTCAGTGATGGTTCATGATTGGTTTGAATTTAAACAAAATGAAATTTTGAAGAATTTACAAGTGTTAGTAACATAAGTAGAGTTGATCCAGGGAATCATTGTCGTCAGTTTGAGCGGGAAGTAATTTTTCCCCAATCCACCCGGATCAACAGTTGGTAGGAAATGAGGTATTGCTAGATAGGTTGAACTGGGTGGACATATGTCTTTATTCAACCTGAAATACTAAACTATACTAACTATACTAAACACAAATTAACATTAAAGTAGGCTCAATATTACGATGATTTCATTATAGATTATTGTTATATAATTTAATTAGTCATTTACCTTTAAATCTAAAATTAGAATAAGGGCCTCTTCTTTACACTAAATTATTTATCCATTGTGATTTGAAGAAAATCTTAATGTTCATTATCTTAAAGATTTTTTTTTTAACAAAACAAGTTTCTTAAAGGGAATATGTACCTTGGTGAATTTAAAAGATGTATGGTTAATGTAAGAAAGGGTTAACTTTTTCACTTTTCACTTTTCAGTTTTCACTTTTAATGGCATGTCTATAAGAATTTAAAAATGTGAGGGTGTAGGATGCCATCTTTAGTTCATTTTCAAACTTAGTATTTAATTGCTTAAAATTAAATAATACTTGATTTAAAATCTAGTACACACAGACTGATAAATGAAATGTGCATACACAGACTGGTTAATTAATTTAAGTTCATACCACATGGTTAAATTAAGTATAAGTACCCACGTATACTGGCTGTTAAATGTAAGGGCCCATCTAGACTGCTAAATATACTTACCTACACAGACGGCTAAATAAAATATGACTGGTTCATGAAATATAAGTGCACACAGACTGGTAAATGTAAATTCCCACACAGATACAGGTAAGTGACCATACAGACTGGTAAATAAATTTTTTTACTTACTACTTATTTATTTATTAAGTACCCACATAGACTAGAAAATGAAATATAATTACCCATATGGAATGGAAAATGAAATATAAATGCCCACACAGAGGTAAATTAAATATGCCTATCCTATATTAATTATGTATGTATACTTTTATTATAATTGCCACTTTGGTATGCAGAGCTGTACATTATAAATACAGTATACAAATAGGGGAAAAATGCAAGCAATTATACAGATAAACATAGGTTAAAAATACATATATATATACCTTATGGATAAATTGATATAGGTGCAGCTGCACTTGGAATGAGATCCCTGCCCTGAAGAGCTCACACAGACTAGTAAATAAATATAAGTTCCCATACAGACTGGTAATGAAATATAAGGTGCCTACATAGATTGGTAAATTAATATAAGCACCCACAAGAATAAAAAATAAAATATATTTGTTTGCAAGATAACAGCAGTTTTTCTTTTTTTACAAAGGTCAACAGGTCACCAGCACCCTACAATAGAATCTGTATATGTTTCTATTGATTCAAAAATTATAATTGTGCCACTTTCGTTTGAAAAATAATACCAGTTTTTTTTACAAAGGTCAAAGGTCACCACTCCCTACAATAGAATCTGGATACAATCAGGCTGGTGGCAGTTTATTAAATAGCTTTAAAAAAAGGCCTGGATAGTTTCTAAAACTAAAAATATTGAGAATTACTGGTATTAATACATTTAGATCTGGTTGATCCAGGGAATTTTTGCCTTCCTCTGGATCAGCTGTTAGGTAGGGTTAAAAAAGTAGGCTGAATAGTTGGACTTGATGGGACTTATGTATTTAATGTCTTTATTCAACCTCAATTACTATGGTTGGTTAGTGCTACGTTTGTGCTGTTTTGTGCTGCAGAATTAAGATTTGTGCCGCTTCGTATGGAAGACTAGCATTTTTTTTGTTTTTTTTTACAATGGTCAACAAGTCACCAGCCCCCACAATAGAATCGGCATATGAAACCAGCCTGGTTGGTTAGTGTTAAGTTTGTGCTGCAAAAATTGAGGTTTGTCCACTTTCGTTTGAAGATAATAGCAGTTTTTTTCAAAAGGTCCCCCTCCCCGGCACTTATAAGTGCCCTTGTGGCCTTGACAAGCCCTTTGGGGCTTAAGGGGTCCAGCAGCTCAAACTGGGACCCCCCTCCCCGGCCTTTTAAGGGCCCTTGCCGCACTGATAAGTGCCTTTTTGGGGGTCCCGGGACCCCCAGTGAGCATCTCTAAAAGAGCCCTTGGGCGTGTCTTCTTTCTTCTTCACTGGTGACACCAGCTCCGGTGAGCCCACCGACCCCGAAAAGTGGCCGCAAGGGGTACATGAGGCGCCGGTGGTCTCACGAGGCCGATGTTACCGGCATCTTGATCCGACGCAATGTTTTCGGGCTAGCGACACCAACACACTGAGACCCATGCCAGCAGGCTCATTGCGGCTGACAGGGAGCCTGCTGGCACCCCAGCCTCAGCGAGCTGATGTTGCTAGCCGCTTCTTTCTTCATCCATCTACTGTAATGGCATCTGAGGTCCGCTGAGATTGCACCTCTTTATATAGGTTGCAGAAAGTCCTAATCTGTTTCTGATTGGTCAGTTTTTTAATGTTGGTTTACATGGTTTACATTAACCAATCAATTTTTCTGATTTTCAGAATCTGATTGGTTAATTTACGTTAGGTGGAAGGAGAAGGAAGGCTGATCTGGATGGTGGGGAGGGCGTGTCACAAATATGGAGTTCCTGTTTGGCTGCTCAAGGGAGGGTGTTGCCCATCACGCAAAGTCCAGTTCAAACTAATTACCTTATCCTATAAAGCACTATCCACACACAGCCCCTCCATATATCTCACCCTTCCTATAAACACTTCCAACACAGCCCTCCATATATCTCACACTATCCTATAAGCACTATCACAACAGCCCCTCCATATATCCACACCTATCCATAAAGCACTACCAACACAGCCCCTCCATATATCTTACCCTATCCTAAAGCACTATCCAACACAGCCCCTCCATATATCTTACACCTATCCTATAAAGCACATCCACACAGCCCCTCCAATATCTCACCACTATCCTATAAAGCCCTATCCAACACAGCCCCCCATATATCTCACACTATCCTATAACACTATCCAACACAGCCCTCCATAATCTCACCCATCCATAAAGCACTATCCACACAGCCCTCCATATATCTCACCCTATCCTATAAAGCCTATCCAACACAGCCCTCCATTATCTCACCCTATACTATAAAGCACTATCCAACACCCCCTCCATATATCTCACCCTATCCTATAAAGCACTATCCAACACAGCCCCCTCCATTATCTCACCCTATCCTATAAGCACTATCCAACACATCCCCTCCATATATCTCACCCTATCCTATAAAGCACTATCCAACACAGCCCCTCCATATATCTCAAAGCTGATCCAGCGATACCGTCCCATGCGCAACCTCCGCACCGAAACAATACCCTCCTCTCATCCACCCTGGTCACATCTTCCCATGCCCACATTCAGGACTTTACTTGCGCTGCCCCTCTGTTCTGGAACTCCCTTCCTCCAAAGGTCAGCAAATTGTGGATCCCAAACAGGTAGATTAATGAGGTGCTCCCCCTAAGGCCTGTGCCACATCAGGTAAGGTTCAAATCAATATAAAGTATGCAGGGAGGCACACTCGTAAAGTTCAAATCAAACTTGTATTTATTAGGTGCTCGACATACAAGCCAAATACACACAACGTTTCGGGGGTCCAACTCCCTTCCTCCGCTGTCCGTCACTCACCATCCCTTAATACCTTCAAAAATAACCTTAAACCCCCCTCTTCAGGCACCATATAACCTTTTCTAAACATTACCCCCCTTACTACAAATATGATCCACCCCGCCTTTCACACTCCACTGCCAATCTATCTACCGAATCCCGTCACCTTATGTCTCACCCCCCATATCCTCTAGACTGTAAGCTCTTTGGGCAGGGTCCTTTTCCTATTGTATCACGGTATTGCTGTAAGAAGCTCCTCACTCTGTTTACTTATATTATGTATTACCTGTGTATGTAATATGTATGACTTTGTATAACATGTATTACCCGTATGTAATGTATGACTATGTAATTGTTAAGCGCCACGGAAGATTTGGCGCTATATAAATCCATAATAATAATAATATTTGGCCAAATAATTTTAAGCCCAGCAACCACTTCACGATTTGCTTTATTCTGCTGGGTCCTAACGTTTACTTAAGTAACTTTTACCTTCTTAGAGGAGACGTAACACTCAAACTTTATCTTTTTATCTCCTGCCTTTATAAGATGGAACTCTTCAGCTTTCAGTACTGGAACAGGACCCACTGTGGGTGGAGTCCACATTACCCGAGGCTTGGTCAAACCCCCCCCAATGCAACAAGCAATATATATAGATGAATGGGGTAGTATACATCCACGCAGAGTGCAACTAGGACCAAATTAATTCAATACATGTAAAAAAATAGAGGCCTAGTGCACATCCAATAATTTGCTTATATTTTACTTTACCATTGTAATGCGACTTAAAAAGCCTGCCCTGCTCTCTGGATAAATTAAAGCAATTAGTTCAATAACTTGGCCAATTATTTTAAGCCCAGCAACCACTTCACGGTTTGCTTTATTCTGCTGGGTCCTAACCTTAACCTTTTTACCATAGTAACTTTACCTTCTTAGGAGAACGTAAATCTAAACTTTGTCTTTCTATCAGTACCTACATTTTATGGATATAAATAATATGATAATAATAATTTGTGTCATATGAATGCCCTTTCATTTGAAGTTAGTTATTGATTATAATATGATGGTTAAGTTAAACTGAATCCCAAAACTTTTAGTTATAAAAATGATCGAAAAACATGTCAACATTTTCTACGAGTAATAACCATTTATAAACATCCTTTTCCATTTCAATTATGTTATTCATTTATATTTCTCAAAAGAATTACAGGTATTTACAAACTCCAAATCATAAAATAATTCATATTTTTGTTTTATTTTTAAATGTCATTTTCATATTGTTTTGTTTTAATTAGAAGAAGTTGATTACAGTAAATATCCCGAGGAGGAAGCAGATAACGAGGAAGGTAAAGTTGGCTGGAAGCCCTGAATTATTTTTCTTTTCAGCGTCTATTTTGTGTCTTTTACACAATAAAATGTATTTGATTTGTACACTAATGAGTATAATGACTATAGCTACACACAGTATAGAGGTCCATAAATGTAACAATATTGATTGTACGCACAGTATTGTTCCAATAGAAATTTACTAAAACAAACATATGGTTAACGTACGATTGGCCGTACATGATCTGACAATCATATTATGTTGGAATATAATGATATCAGGATGGTTGTGTGTACAGACCCCTTAACTGCACGGAGATTCTAAACTAGGGACAGTATAATCTGTATTGTTATTATGTACAGCGCTGTGTACCCAAGTGGCGCTATATAAATAAACATATACATACATACTGTATAATCTGTATTGTTATAATGTACAGCGCTGTGTCCCCAAGTGGCGCTATATAAATAAACATATACATACATACTGTATAAT
>JAACNH010003733.1:0-27374 GCA_019447015.1 Hymenochirus boettgeri
CCATAAAGGACCACTTACATGACTTACCAAGGTGGGATTTAGATATATGTTTGGCAACCGCCAATCTTTCAACCGCATTATCATTTTTAGTTAGGTGGGCCTATTATGCCGTATTTCATGGAACATAGGGTCCCACATATGTTACCCACATATTTGATGCCGCAAACACACTGAATTAAACAACAAACCACCACTTTGGTTTACCAATGACCCAATCGCCTATTTATTTATCTAATTCAGGTGAATGGGTGACCAAACTCGGTCACGGCTGGCCACCATGCGATCAGATATTCCAGCAGAACCGACCGACGATCCAACAGCACTATCGGTCAGTCAGCCAGAAATATCTCCTGGTGTGTACCAGCAAACACGTTGATGGTATATTACTGAATAGATAGACATTAAGCCCGTCCGTTACAATAACAAGCACTAGAAGCCCAGAGTGGCCCTTTAGTGTCCCAAGGACATAACCCCCATATCCCCAAGGACCAGGAGTCGCTTCTTCTTAGTGTCCCAAGGCCGAGAGTACCCCACCTGTCCCCAAATCTAGAGTCTCCCCTCTGTTCCCAAATCCAGAGTCCCCCTACTGTCCCATAACAGAGTCCCCCTCTGTCCCAAATCTAGAGTTCCCCTCTGTCCCCAAATCCAGAGTGTCCCCGTCTGTCCTAAATCCAGAGTCCCCCCTCTGTCCTAAATCCCACCTAAATCAGATCCACCCTCTGTCTAAATCAGAGTATCTCCCTCGTCCTAAATCCAGGGTCCCCCTCTGTCCTAAATCCAGGGTCCCCCCTTCGTGTCCTAATCCAGGGTCCCCCTCTTTCCAAATCCCGGGTCCCCCCCTCGTCCTAAATCAGGGGTCCCCCCTCTGTCCTTAAATCCAGGCTCCCCCTCTGTCTGAAATTACTTCCCTCTGTCCCAAATCCAGGATCCCCCTGTCCCAAACCCAGCCCCCCAGGCCCAAATCCAGGGTCTCCACTCTGTCCCAAATCCAGGGTCACCCCTCTGTCCCAAATCCACCCCCCTGTGGCCCAAATCCAGGGTCCCACCCTCTGTCCCAAATGCAGGGTCCCGCCTTCTAGTCCCTAATCCAGCCCCTCTGTCCAAATCCAGGGTCTCCCCTCTGCCTCAAATCCAGGGTCCCTCCTCTGTCCCAAATCAAGGGCCCCCCATGTCCAAATCCACCCCCCTCTGTCCCAAACCGGTCCCCCCTGTCCCAAATCCAGGGTCCCCCTCTCGTATCCAGTACCCCCTGTCCTAATCAAGGTCTCCCCTCTGTCCCAAAATCCAGGGTTCCCCCCTCTGTCCCAAATCCAGGGTCCCCCACTCAGTCATAATCCACCCCCCCGTCCCAAATCCAGGGTCCCTCCTCTGTCCCAAGTCCAGGGCCCCTCTCTGTCCCAAATCCAGGGCCCCCCCTCTGTCCTGAATCCACCCACCCCCCTCTGTCCCAAATCCAGGATCACCCCTCCGTCCCAAATCCAGGGCACCTCTGTCCAAGCCAACCTGAGTAATGCTTTGTTGTTTTCTGCCTTGCTTGTTCCTGTGTTTTCCCACTAGTGGTGAGTCCTAGGAATTATACATATACATGCATATACCATGCATCTTTCAATGGGTAATGATCAATGGTGTTTTCTTCAAACCGCATTTATATAAGCTCGGAACGCTGATGCTTTCAACATCTTGGTGTAAAAAATCCAGTCCCAAAAAAAAAAACTAGAACATATATAAGGCTAGTAAAAGGTAAAAGGTATAATAGTAAATGAAAACCTGACAAAAAAAACATATATGAAAAAGAATTTGGAAAACATCCAAAAGCATAAGTAACTGATATTTTTATACGCCAGGGGGTGCGTGAGCACTTAGGCAGCCCATACACATAGTTTATTATTGCACTATACCTTATATTGTATCATACCATAATCAGTTTGGGTGTGTATCTTATGGCAAACATTTTTGGGAGCTCTTAAGTGGAATTTTTTTCTTTGCTACAAATATTTCAAGATCATGGAAAATTTAAAGCTACATGTATGCCTGCCTAAGAGGCATATAATCAGTGTATCTGCATCAGTGCTCTTTTTTAGAGCAAGGGCACATCACAGGGAATTAGTCATTAATCTTGCCACTGCCCCAACCACACCCTATTCTGCCTAATCATTCCATTAGACCAGTGATGGCGAACCTTTTTAGTGGCCGAGTGCCTAAACAGCAACCCAAAACCCCACTTTTTATTGCATGTGTTGAACCTGAATACAGAGTTTTTACTTATAGAACGCAAATAGGACCACAGACCACAGTAGATAGAATTGATTAAAGATTATCTATTAACCTCTACATTACCACACAGGAGGTTTTAGATCTAAAACAGGGACCATTAACCCCTACATTATTAGGCAGGGTTTGACATCCATAACAGGGACTTAAGCGAGCTGAATGTTAAAGCATGTGACCTCTCTCTGCTGCAGACAGTCACTACACTTTCTCTAGCTTCCTGGTAACAAATGGTGAACCCTGCTGTGCATGATTTCCCACAGAGAGGGCTCCGAGTGCCAACTCTGGTACGCGTACATAGGTTCAACACCACTGCATTAGACCTACTACATTATGTAGTGGTAACTATATTCTCACAAAGCTACTGTACATTATAAAATCAAGCAGATACAGATATAATTAGATAATGGAATAAGAGTGAGGGCACTAAGAGAACTATTAATAGGTAATCTAATATCTAACAAATACTTGTATGGGAAAGTTTAGATAAGAACAGGCAATGGAGGCCAGCTGGCACTATTACCCTTAAAACAATCAATTCAAACAATTCAAAGTGATTTGATTTATAAAGGTTTTTAGATACTGCCAAGATACAATCAACAAATCATGGATACCATGCCTTTAGAAATACGGCCCATAGTTTTTGGTGTTGGTTAAACACGTCTACCTAAAAAATTATAACAGCCCTTATGCTATTTTGTCATAAAAAATTGGAGGGCTGCTAGGGGGTCTGGTACCAGGAGCAGTTTGCCTCGGTGCTGCTTCCCTTTTAAATAGATGTCAATGGTGGCGTGCTCCTGATCACTGCTATGACTTCATTAGATGGGATCGCCACAAACCTGAGCAGGATTTTTTCAACCCAAAATGGGCGTGGCAGCCCTTTGTATACAAACATTACCTAAGTCTAATCTGCAGCATTATGCCCTCAGCCACCCACTTATTCATCATGATGTCACAGCCAATGCATGGCATGCTTGTCCAGCTCCAGACAAAGCGGCAACATCAGGAAGACAGCATCGTGTACAGTTACCTGAATGTTTAATAAAGGTTAAAAATGACGCATTAGTATTTGTATATACAAGAGATGATAAGCAGGTGTATATTTTTAGGGGGACATGCCCTTTAAAATGTTTGTAAGAAAAAATGCGCTAGCAATATAAAAGCGTGCGTGTGTACCCATAATAATACATAGATAGACGTGCTTATACCCCTTAAACGTGAGAAGAAGAAAGTGGTACCTGCTCCATAGAGTTATACAATTATGTACATGTCATGTAGTCACTACTATAAAATTAGTGTTCATAACTAGAAAATCACGGGAGGGAAAAAAATTAAAAGATTAACCAAAAGTGCTGAATAATTCAAACACTGCAGATGTTGCTGCTGAACAATAGAGGGTGCCATTATACAATAAATGTAATATTTGTTTTTGCAAGTATATACTGTTTACTGTGTACAAGTGGGATATGAAAAGACCAGACATCTTGGATATAAATTAATACCTTTAATGGCTACACAAAATTACTGAAAATGCAAGCTTTTTGAAGAACTTAAGCTTCTTCAGGCATGATTACATACTAAATCTTGTGAAGCACAATATTTATACAGTGGGAAGTGCAGGATTTTCATGGGGGGGATTATCTAATGGGTTACCACTAAACAAGCCCAGTAGAAAGTCCATTGAAAAGTTTAGGAGAGTAAAAAGACAGATTGCAAAAACTCTGTAAAATATATAGTAATACCGTCCTTTATTATAATTATTTTGGGAACAATTTGAAAACATTTTAAAATACTAGTAATCTCACACCGGTCAAACACAATATAATGGCAATGCTATAGACATAGTTACTGTATAAAGCAAATGCAAAAAAGGTTTATACTTTTAACAGTCTGGTGAGAGGGGATACAAGCAAAGGGGGGGGGGCCTCACAACGAACGTGAGAGTTTTGACAGTCGTCTTTTGCTCTCTAACATTTCACATTATATTATCCAGACTAGCACTTGTACTAATCTGGTACTTTATTGATTTCAGGCCTCCTGATCACTTTTCAGTAGGAAGTTCATGACCAATTACATCCCTAATATTCTATTATATATGGATCATATAATAATATATAATTCTCTAATTGCCATTGATACATCACAGTTAGCCAACTTTTGAAAGTTCAGTCCGTTTTCAAAGTTTCGAACTATATGGAAAAGTTCAAAAGTTCGAAAACGGACTCAATAAAGTCAATGGGGTCAAACAATTTGAAAAGTTCGAATGAAATACAATAAAATATCAATGGTAACTTAATGTAAATAGCTGTGGGACCTGGGAAATGGTATGGGGGGAACATGCTTGATTTTACTCTCACGCTACTTTGAGCTCTCGCGTTCGAACATTTGCTTCAAACAATAAAGCTCTCACTCACAGCATCAATAACAATGTAACAATCTATGAACAGTCAATGTTAACAAATATGTAACAATCTATGTAACACATCTATGGGCACCAGAAGTTCCCAGTGTTAGTACCGGGATCAAAACTGTAGGCCCTCCCCCTAGATCTTACTATCCACTGGGAACGACGACTTCTAAAGGCCGGTTCCGCACACACCCACCTTCACTCCACATTTTAAACCAATGGGAATATGCTCTCCTTGCAGAGCATGCCTTCTCATTGACAGTGGCAGGTTAGCCCTGCAAGCAGCTCAAAAAAGCCAGTATGACTCAGTGTGGCCATGTGTAGGGTAGCTTCTAACGCTTTTGGCACCTGAGTGCTGTGAAACCCTCCACCCTCCAGTTCAGCACTGTTAGTTCAGCCCTTTCAGCTCAGCAGACACTGTTAGTTCGCCTTCAGCTCAGCAGAACTGTTAGTTCAGCCCTTTCAGCGCAGCAGACACTGTTTGGCTATGGTCAGGCTCCAGCTCAGCAGACACTTTAGGTCAGGGCTCAGCTCAGCAGACACTGTTAGGTCAGGCCTCCAATTTAGCAGACACTGTTAGGTTAGTCGACAGTTTTAGCAGACACTGTTACGTCAACCTCTAGTTCAGCAAAACAGTGTTGGTCATCCCTCCAGTTCACTAGCCAGTGTTAGGTCAGCCCTCCAGTTCACATAGCCAGTGTTGGGTCAGCCTCCAGTTCACCAGTCATTGTGACTTACAGTGACTGATGAACACGGAGAGTGACCTAGGCGAGTGGTGGACTTGGTGGTCTGATCTAGCAGTGGTGGTGAACTAGAGGCTGACCTAACATTGGGTAGCATATATATGCCACTGTGGGAGGCAATGTGGCATATAATGTGGTCACTGGGAAGCTCAAGTGTTATCAATACCATGAAATGAGAAAGAGCATTTGGAAAAAAAACATCTGCAATACATGAAAATAATATGAGACAAAATGGTGGTTTATAAAACAAGATGGCTGCTATTAGGCTAATTTATTATAGTGATTATATAAAAAACCTAACAAATGTAATATTAATCACAGTAATGTGCTATGCACAAAAGTAATTATTCCAGGTAGGCTACCGGCTAAGTTCCATAAAACGTTCAATCTTTATTCATCTTTTAAAAACATCGAGCAGCTCGGTACACAGGATTCAAAGAGCGCGCCAAATCTCCTGCCTAAAGTGTTTCATGGCCATACTCGCCACTTCCTCAGGCCTAGGCAGAGTTTGGCGCTCTCTTGGAATCCTGTGTACTGAGCTGCTCGTGTTTTTAAAAGATTGAATAAAGATTGGCGTTTTATGGAACTTAACCAGTAGCCTACCTGGAATAATTACTATTGTGCATGGAACTGTTTGCTGAGGAGACAGATCTTTGTGTCTAGGCACCGGGCTGGAGAGGGTGTGCAGTGGGCTCTGGGACGCAGGTACTACAAGCTTTCTTCACAGTAATGTGCTGTTTATTATATACTGGATCTGAGCTCAACATCGCAATGTTGCCTGAAAGAGTGAAATTGAGGCTAAAAATAGAGAAAGTCAGCTGAATCAAACAGGGTCTGCTAATAGACTCCTTATGTATTCACCACCCAAACAAATGAGGCTGTCTGTTCTAAATTTTTAATAATAATTTATTTTGCCATTTTTAATTACTTATTGAGACCCAGCAACTTCTTTTGTGTATATTTATTTTAGCGTTTATTAAAATGACACAACCAAAAAATAATAAAATAATAAGTGCCTGTTGCTAATTCAGTATACAATAAAATCCCTACATGGATATTTTGTAGATATTGCCTTCGGTCAAGCTGAAAAAAGAGAATAAACGCTTCAGTACAGCATTGGTATATACAATCTCAGTCAAGGATGGTCCCGAAAAAAAGAAGATCCAATAGCATGACAGTTATGGCACAAATTATAAGTAAATAAACTTTCAAAGGTGCAAACTAGGGATGTAATAACACAGCTACCACAGTGGTCCAAATCTGTTGCCTTATGTCAGCTAATTTAAAGGGCATGTCCACCCCAAAAATCAACTTTTAGGATAGGGAGGTACACCCTCAACCGCCGATATATTTCTTTAAAAAAATATTTAGATCACACTTACAGCCCTTACACTCCCACGGCATCTCCTCCTGGCTCCCTGTTTGGAGGGACTGGACGGCAGCCAATCACAGACGCGACTGCTTTCAATGGAGACACCATGGGAGAGAAGGGCTGTAAGTATCAATCGAAACATTTCGGCGGTTGGATTTGGGCAGGGAGTACCTACCTTATCCAAAAGCTTTTCATGCTAGTGATGTCCTGCCGCAGATGATGGACCTGGATGGGGGGTGGGGGGGGAGGGGGAGGGCTCCCCTGCCCATGCCTCAGACCTGTTGAGAAGATACAGGCACCGGATGAATTACTGACAGCCTCTGCCCTTCACTTTCCTGGACTTTTCCTTTCCACTTTCCTGACGTGAACCATTTGGAGCAGAGATATGAGGAAAGTTTTTTTTAAACTTCACAGTTGGGCCAGTATGGGGTTAAATTTTAGTTTGGTGGTGGACATGCCCTTAAAGGAAAATCAATCATAAAAAAAAAAAATAATGAGTAGAAAAATATTTACCTCCGCATCCTTCTCAACGTGGAAGTTTCCACTCAGGTACCCTTCCTTCCTCTCTGAGCTCCCTTTAGGACTAAGACCACACTTAACGCATGCAGATGCGCACGCGCAAGT
The DNA here is from genome assembly GCA_019447015.1 of Hymenochirus boettgeri. Classification (NCBI taxonomy): domain Eukaryota; kingdom Metazoa; phylum Chordata; class Amphibia; order Anura; family Pipidae; genus Hymenochirus; species Hymenochirus boettgeri. The sequence goes on from JAACNH010003733.1 coordinate 7,415, forward strand.
GTGGGCAATTTGTGCGCATTGTTGTCTGCTTGTGCTGCAATCCCTGTTATACTCTGTTATCGGAGCACATCGACGAATCACACAAAAATGGTGATTGTATGCACTTCGATATACGGATCACAGCACACGGACACCAGCACTTTAGTGTGGCTAGACCAATGCGGATCTTGCATTCAGGGCACGGCCACACTGCACCGCAAAGCACGCGATTCAGTTGCGATTCCGGCGTGCGTTGCCGCATGTAATTCTCCTTTTAAATTACAAAATCGCATGTCATGCGCATAAAATGGCTACACATGCGACTGCGCGCATTGGTCATTGGTGCGGCATCGCACCCGAAAATGCGCTTTATATTCCTATATTCGGAAAAAACGCATGCACAAAACACAGAAAATCATGCACGTGTGGCCTAGCCCTTAGAAGACTAGTGTGGCCCAGCCTAAGTTCTGTTTTTTTTCGCTGAAGCTGCCGTTCCCCTTACCCTGCCAGTACTTTTGACTTATTTAAATTTCTGCACATGCGTAAGTTTAACGCCACATCTTAAACCCTATGATGAAAAAATCATCAATATTCAAATCACAGAAAAACACTGGGAGGGTACAGAGCTACATTGAGATTCACTGATTTGCACATTCCTAGGAGCGAAGGTCTTACCTGTCAGCTTCTTATTAATGAATGAAAGTGTATCTTCTTAAAGGGCATGTTCACCTTAAACAAAAAAACTGGTCAATTCTCAGTTACCTGCCCCCAACCCAACTGATATATTTTGCACTTTATACCTACATGATGTGAACAGCTCTGTGCAGTGTATTCCTTAATCGTATACCAAGCTATTTAAAGGGACACGGTTGCTAGATTAGGGGAACCTATTAAAAACACATGTAGCAAGGCCTTGTATACATATCTATAGGCCATATTACCAATTAAAAGCTAGGCCATCCTGGTGATGTTGATTCTATGTGCTTCGGATGCATTTTGAGATCCGTTTGCATTCAGTGCATCGCAAATTTTGCAGACCACACTTATGCGCTGTGTCTCTAACACGTATCTGAGCACATGCGATCAACATTTTTTGCGATAAAAGAAATTTGGGGATATTGCAATTGTAGTGCAGTTGTGCTTTTCACACAAATCACCATCTATTTTAGGTGGCCAGGAGCCTAAAGGAGTACTGTTCTATAAAATTGATGCAGCAGGAGGGCTAACATGAGAAGGTTGCATTTAAAATAATACACTCTTTCTACCATCCATCTGGGTTGGCAGATTATTTGGTCTAGTAGGACAACTTAGTGCTAGGTACCCTTATGTATTCGGAGTATTTGTGCTCCATAATGTTTCCGATTCGCATTGCCATAAATGCTTTTGGAGTATTCCCACTATGCCTTTAATGATCAGTTTTAACCAATCATTAATTCCGATTGAATTAACAATCACTATTGTAAATTAACAATAATGATCTAAATCTACGATAAGTATTGTTAGATTATCGATTGTTATAGAAGACCGTTGCGGTAGTTTACTACCGCATGGTATCTAGGACCAAATGTTCATTAATTAACGAATGTATAGCATAAAAATTACGACCACGCTGTACTTTATGGCCGCTGTCGTACATTTTCAATAACTCGTGGTATCGCTAAATTGCAATACGCAGCGTTATAAATATGTCTTTACTGTAGTCTTATTTTAAATTTAGTGATCACTATGACATCAGCAGACATTTTTGCCGAAATGTGGAATCTGACCATAAAAAGCATTGCACTTTGTTCAAATAATTATTCTACGTCTTTAAATAGCTTTTAAAAATTTAGTGGTCACTAGACATCCCATGACATAATAATTTTGCTCTGTTTTAAATTCTACTCACTTTCTACTCTTTCACTTTTTTATCTTCTTCTCTATATCATTTGATAACTTTCAAAAGTCTATGGGTTCAGTTTTTTAGTGATATCACTATGACATCAGCATGACATAATAATTTTGCTCAGTTTTGAACTTTTAATCCAAAATCATTAATAGCTTTAAAAGTTCAGGGTTCATTTTGTGATGTCACTATGACATCAGGATGGACATTCATAATGTTGCTTCCTTTGCATTGAAACCCATAGTTGCACTTTGTGCAAATTCTTTCTGTATCATTTAAAAGCTTTTGTTAGTGTCAATTTTTAGTGATCTCTATGACACCAGCATGACATCATAAATTTGTCCCTAAAAATGCATTGCACTTGTGCATCTTTAATTCTAATTCATTAATAGCCTTAAATGTGTAGGTTTAAAGGAATCGCTCGCTCTCCACTGCGTAGTCTGACTCTGTCTTCATGCGCATCGCATTTTGGCATGCACATAGACTGTTAAGTCCATTGGGACCTGTCAAATGAAGCGCAGGAGGAGGAACGAGCGATGGTAAGTTCCTTTCCTCTCATCTGCTCCTGAGGTTTTATGAAGAAGGGAGGTAAGACACAGCTCCTTATCTTATGTTCTTCAATAAAACTAAATTTAAAAAGGGGGTTTTACCAGTGCAAAATACCCTTAATAATTTTGAAAGACTCAGCGTTCAATCTTTAGTGATGGCACTATGACATCAGCATAACGGATTTTGCTAATTTTTTCAATTCTGTAGCTCAAAAAATTGCATCTTTTTGTTTTTATTCTATATATTTGATAGCTTTTAAAAGTCTCAAGGGTCGTTTTAGTGAGAGTCACTAAATCTTATTCTGTACAATTAATAGCTTTTGTCAGTGTTATTTTTAGTGGTCTCTATCCATCAGCATGACATCATAAATTCTCTGAAAGTTGGATTCTGACCCTAAATGCGATTGTATTTTGTGCATCTTCTAATTCTAAATCATTAATACCTTTCAAAGTATCTGGGTTTTAATATTTAGTGATACCTTTTTGAACATCATAATTTTGCATTTAAACCCCTAAAATGCACTTTGTACAACTTCTTTTTCTATATATTACATTAGTTAAAAAGATTTGGTCACCATGACAAATTTTGTTCCCTTATAGTTCCGGCCCTAAAAAACACTGCATTTCTGCTACTAATATACTTATTCTATATCATGTAAGAGCTTTTAAAACTCTCTGAGTTTGTTTTGTGATGTCATAATGACAGCAGTAGGGAAATTTATTTCCCTTGTTAGGTTCTGACCCTAAAATGTACTTTTAGTGATGTCACTATGACATCAGTATGACATAATCTTTTTTCTTTGTTTCTGATTCTGATCCTAAAAAACAAGTACATTGTGCGACTTCTTATTCTATCTTTTAAAAGCTTTCAGGTTCAATCTTTAGTGATGGCACTCTTTTTGTTTTCTTATCTATATCAATTGGTAACTTTCAAAAGTCTCAGGGTTTAGTTTGTTAGTGATTCACTATGCCATCTGCATGAAATAATAATTTGCTCAATTTTGAGAATTCTAATCCAAACATGAAATGCACTTGGTGCAGTTCTTCATTATCATTTAACAGCCTCAGGGTTTGATTTTTAGTGATGTCTGTATGACATAAACAATGAATATCATAATTTGCTTCCTTAGCATTCTTACCAATAGATGCACTTTGTGCAAATTCTAATTCTATACATTAAATACCTTTTGTCAGTGTCATATTTTAAGTGGTCACTATGACACCAGCATGACATTATACATTCTCTGAAATTTGCAGGGAGATTCAATAAAAGTTCTAATGTTAAAAATGGTGCTAATTTGCCACAACCAATCAGATGTTAGCTTTCAAAGTTAAATAATATCGGATTGGTTGGGGCAAAATTAGCACCATTTTAAATGATAAGAACTTTTATTGTATATCGCTGTTGGATTTTACCCTAAAAAACATAACACTTTGTGTGACTTTTTATTCTAAATCTGTTAATATATTTTTAATGTAATCAGTATGTGATCAAAATGTTGCTCTTTTTAAATTCTGACCCTAAAATGCATTACATTTGTTGGACTTTTTATTCTATGTAATTTAATATCTTAAAAGTGTCAGTGTTAATTTATTAGTGATGTTTTGTGACATCAGCATGATGTTTAAATGGGATTAAACCCCAGTGAGACTTTAGCTGGCATTAAATAGTCACGGTAAAAGTATCGTAATCCCATAGAATAACTTCCGACATTGCGCTGGTGTCTTTTGGGATACCCACAGCCGTCGCAAACAATGGGTTAAATTGCAAATGTGATCGAAAGCATGTGTGACCTAGCCCTAACAGCTTTTCCTAGTAGCACTCATGAACAGTAATCAGCTGATGCATTGTGCTGTGCTCTGATGATTGGCTGGGAGACACTGGCAGGTGGAGACTCTGGGGTCAACTGTTAACATGCAGCTTCGCATAGGGGGTAGGGATACTAAAACAAGGTTACCCAGTTAACAAGTGCAGAAGGAGTTTGGTGTCCATGACCATAGGAAGAGGCAACAAACAAAGCAGCAGTGGCATCATAGTTTAGCCAGTACCTGAAATATATTACAAATGATTTCTACATAAGGGCTCAGAGGTAAGAGACACATTATTTTGTCTGCTGATAGCTTTACGTAATGAAACTTTAAAAGGTACTTACCAAACAACTTTGCTTACTGCATTCCAATTTACAAGTTTTAAATGCTGCTACTCTCATATCTGTGTCTGTCTACATCATTTAGAAATATAATAATTTCTGTCTAAATACACCACATGGCCCCTCATTGACAGTGTCTAAAGGTAGTGCCCGGCACTCAGAAACTTCTAGGCGCCCCAGTTGCAGGCATTGCATATCAGACCTCTGTGTTTCCCTACCATGAGCCCCTATTGTGGCTGGGATTTAATGTCTGTTTTAAAGGAGAATAAAAGACTTAAGGTGGCCATACACATGCACATGGTATCTGTCGACACATTGCCTTGGGAACCGCCACACATGGAAACGACCTATCCCCATACGCAGTATGAGAGATCAGGTCGTATGGCATAAATGAAACGATTGTATGGCTCCCTTTGCTAAAGTAAAGGGAGACGAAACGACTGATGGAAATTTTCAGTCTTTCCGACCGACGGACGACGGTCATTCGTTGGCACTACGGTCGGCCGGAAAACCCCTTACACTTGAACGATAATGGGTAAATCCCGTTATCGTTAGGACCTGGCTTGCATTCTCCCCTCTCACTAGTGTCTGACACCATGATATATAGACATAAGAGGACAGAAATAAGACGAGACAGACAGATATTCAGAGATATACAGATGGAAATAGATAGACAGACAGAGACTGGATAGATAGAAAGAGATATATATACAGACATATAGACAGACAGACAGACAGACAGACAGACAGACAGACAGGAGACCAATATGATTAATCAGCTCAATATATTTGGGGTTGATTACTGTAATAAGTTTTTGACATATTTGGCAGATCCTAGAGGTCACTGAGGGACACAAATTAGCATACCTAGTTTGAGTGACAGTTCTTTCCCTGACATGCTGTTATTTAAAATGAAGATTTCTTAGAATCTACTGCTTGGATATCCAAATCTGAAAAATGGTGTTGGTAGTAGTGGACCTTTACACTATCTAAAGGTATGATTTTTGAAAATTCGATTTTTGAAATATAGTAACAACTACATTTTCTGAAACTACAATTTGAGACAAGTAAAATGATGGTCTCACATATTTATCTGAGCATGGTTTGTCATTAAATTATAATGTTATTGAGTATTCCCATTCCCCCACCATCCCTTACTCACTGCCTTCTTTAGTGTCTGCGACACTTATGGTGTTGCACAGCCTCACCATGGACACTGCTTGATTACACATCTCCCCCTCCCTCCCCCTGCTGTCTTTCCTCTGCTGATTCTCTTAAATGTTGTAGAAAATGTGCTTTCAGGCAGGCAAAGAAGTCAAGCATTGTGTACATATTACATCGTTGTATTCAATTAGATCAAATGGACTAGAGGTTAGTTCTTGAAGATGTTTCGCTAGTCATACGACTGGGCTTTCTTCATTCAGAATGACTTGTACAGAATCTGTGATGTACAAATGTAACCTGGAAAATCCCAATTAGCATATCACAGCAGGGTGTTAAGGGAGTGCTGATAGTGGCTAACATGTGCCCAGGGTAAGGTGTCAAAACAGCATTGTACAGGCAGACAGTTGGTAACGACCCCCCACCTCTTGACATCCTTGACACCTCTCTTGAACCAGTCACGTTCCTTTGCCAATTGGAACATTACAATCTTCTGTGCTGGGCCATACGTTGATTAGTGCTGTTTAGTCTCCCCACATCAAAATCAGAGCATTTTCACTGTACGCACTGCGTATATGATGTCGCTTTTCTTGTGTTTCGGTATTGGGTCTTCGGATGTACCAATTGCTGCTGTGTGTTTGGTTTAAGCAGACAGGGATACGGTGTTTTTTGACAAATTCTTCTTAATTTCTCGGAGACCCTGTTCATATGGGATGACCATGTTCTTATCCTGTCTTGCTTTCCCCTTCAGTGTTGATATTGTGGTCTTTTCTTTCCTTTCTTCTTTTGACAAAAGGCCAGTCTGGATATCCACAAGTTTAAGGCTCCTCTGAGATGTTAATTTCTTTAGCCTTCGCCTCTGTGCTAGTGGGGGTGTTCTCTGCTCTGTGTTGCATGGTTACTGATGACACCCAGTGTGATCTAAAGGGTGGTGGGAAGTCAAACATCAAATACTGATTGAACTAATAAACTTCAAGTCCAGTTGATCTATTGAATACAACAGATATAACATGACCTGGAGATGAATGAAAACCTTCAAAGCATATACATATTATATTCTGCTTCTGGAGTGACAGGTCTTTCCCTGTAAATCTGTGAAATGATTTTCTCAGAATCTACTGCTCAGATTTGAAATCTGGAAAAGTTTTGGAAAAGTGGAATATGCTGCTGTATCTAAAGGTACTATTGAAAATTCAGTAAAGATACCCTTTAAAGTACCATTATTTTACAAATGTTTTCTGTTCACCACTGTAAGCACTGGAAAAGGTAACAGAGTAGGCCATTAGATCTCCTAGCTTGCTGGGGGGCTCAGTGAGTAAGTTGTAGAACTATTTTAATAATTCCACATTGGAAGATCATTGTATGAAAAAACAACTAATTTAAGTGGGTAAAAAAGTTAAAAAAAACTTTTCATATAAATGCAGAGCACACCCCCCCCAAACCCCAGTTTAAATTATAAAGAAATGCCAAAGATGCCCCTGAAGGGACTTCCTTACCTGCCCGGTCCTTGCTGCCCCTGCTCCGTTTCGAGCAAAACAGGAACAGAGAGCCTCTGGGCTAACAGCTCTCTCTACTTCCTGGTTGCGTCTGTCAGGTAATTGCTGTGACATCACACCTTAACTGACAGTCCAACCACAAAGTAGAGGGGTATCAGCCGCAGAGCAGAGGAGGAGTGGGAGGACCGGGTCAGGTAGTCCATTACAAGTCCATTATAAGTCAGGTAAGTGTCACATGCATCTTTTGCATTTCTTATAATGCGAAATAGGGTTGGGGAAGTGCCTGAATTTATATAAAAGCTTTATTGGCTGGACGTGCCCTTAAGGGTTTTTTTGTCCATTTTGGATTTTTTTTATCTGGATAAAATATTTATTTTTTTGAGCTAACTCTAAATGTAGACTTTAAAGATTTTGTTTCAAATTAGTGTTTTTGAGGTTTAGAACAAATGAGAATTTTAGGGGGAGTACAAAATAGAAAGTAACGTGGAAACCCAAAATGCGGACTTTAAGTACAAACACAAAAAATTATTTTTTAATGGAGGAAAATTTAAAAAATCGTAACCATTAACCACATAAATGAGTAAACAGGAGTTTAATCTTTGTTTAGGTTAATCTGCCCGATATTAACCACAGCTATTGGTCAAGTACAGGTCTGTAGAGTTGCTCATAAAGCACCATTTAAAATAGAACAAAATACAAAATTGGAGTGCAATGTTAGATCCAGAGTGTGTAACTACCACTGTACCTGAGGGTCCCTAACTACTTTCACAGTACAGCCCCAGGCAACTGGTGTTGATGAAGCAGGGAAGGTGGTCCTATATAGTTTGCTGGGGTCTTATGGTTTCTAGTTACGTTACTGTAAAGACCAATTACTCCAGGGTCTATAGGAGTGCCCTATTTTAAAGTCCTCCATTTTTAGGGAAAGGCGCAAAATTTAAGCAATGCAATCTATTTTCAAATTACATCTGCTTTACATGAAAAGGGCAACGCCATGTACATGCCCCACATCTACGCTGCTTTTTGACAATGCACGTAAATGAAGAACAGAGGTGCTTACTGCATTGTTGAGAGCAATGTATCTTTTCAGCAGCCAGCCATGAAAAAGGGTAAAAGCAATAAAGCTGCAGAGGGATCAAAAAAGAACCAAAGTAACTAATCTTCCAACTGGTTACACTGTCACCGCCTATGTACAAGAGAGAAGAAAAGCAGCCTTGTATCTGCAGTGGTTGCCTCCCGCACTGCTATTGTAGAAGTACAGTATATAGTTTTTGCTGGGTGCTGCTATAGTGCACTGCTACACATACAATGCCGACTGAATGCCTATACACTTACCGACATTCGGCCGAACGAAACTGCAGTTTGTACACCATCTTGCGTTGCAGGTCGGTCCCACGATTGCATGCATGTACGAAACTTAAGAAAGAAAAATAAGTGGTAATAGAGACATATAATGTTAGGTGGGCCCCTAAACTTGTTCTGGTGGGCCCCTGGTCACAGATTTCCTGGTGGGCTCCAGCAGTTATGTGCATGTTGCCAATGCCTCCCTTTACATTATGAGTGGGTAACTGTTACTGCCAAAACAAGACAGTAGAACAGGAGCTGGAATAGAAAGTGATAACGTGATACATATTTCCCTACCACAAAGCTCCTTCGTTTTCTGACTTCTGCAGATTTGTGTAGTTTTGTGTCTATTGGTGTGATAAATGTGAATGAGGGTTTGGTGAAAGAGGATCGTTAGAAAGGGGAATCTGGGGCCTAGGGTAGCAAATGTATCTTAAATGCTGTCAAAGAACATGAAAAAAGTAAGAACATTTGCTTTCAAATGACCATCTATTTCTTCTACCTGAAGATCATAAATGGCCTTATTGACATGTTGTGACACCAGCTCCTTTAGAAGGAAAGGTTATGGTCTCCCATTAGCTTTTTCTTGGGGGTCTGGGGGTCTCTCATTAGCTGGGAGGGGGGTTCTTTAATTCCCTGTGGCATCTCAGTATGGTGTTCTGCCAATAACCTCCAATCCTTCCAAACTGCAGTCAACGTAAAATTACCTTTAAAACAGTATGTGCCATTGATTTGGTTTTGGTATATTTCTAAATGTTTAAAATTATTTGGTTTGTATGTTTATATAAGGATACATCTAGAAGGATAAGATTCGTATTACTAATGTATAACATTGAATTTGCCAACTCAGCCAATTTACCTTGCTTTGCAGTTTTTTATATGCAGACAGAGGCATACAATACAGCAATCATTGCTTCCTGTAATTCAATAGATCACTGAAAGCAAAGAAAAGTTAAATACTGAACACAATGATCTAAGGGGGAGATACGAAGAGCTGCAATCTACCGTCCCCCCAGTAGTAATTACATTGCACCTCTTGTTGCATTCTGCACTAAACGGTCATTCGTATTGTACTTAAAGGCCCACTGGACCCCCCAATTAACTTTCCACTCTGAATTATATACTGAATGGGACGTAGGAGTGATATTCCCACCTACTAATTGTGTTATTAAAGAGGTTATAGCTTTAAAAACCTACTGTAACCACTCGTGGCTCTTTAGTCTGCAGCCTGAATTCAATAAAAAATACTGTTACATAGTGAGGGGGCATAGCCAAAATTTAGTGGCTCTCCTCTTGCTCTCTTAAGAGGGAGAGCCTCTTGCTTTAGCTATTGGTAGCGTCATAGATAAACGGAACGCAAAACCATAAAACTAGCTATAGCAATTAGGAAACTTAATCACCCATATTGTCTTGTTAAGGTGGTTTCTCATTGAATTTCAGCTGCAGTGGGCAGCATACATAACTATTTCAAGTTTAGAAGCCTACCTTCTAGTGGTTTGTTACCACAAGGACGTAATGTCAAAATAGAAACTCAGAATGTGCAGAAAATAATGTCAAATGTCACCACAGGGAAAGTTTCAGTATTTTGTTTTTCACTGCATAGTTAACCTCAGACACTTCTAATGTTGTGTTTCTGTTTCCAATGGGGTTATGTGTAGGTGTCTCTGCATTTAAAGTTTGGAATTATCAGCATAATGTCTGAGTAAAAATAAAACTTTAAAATCTTTGTTGGTTTTCCACCTACAGAAGAATAATAAAACAGAACAATAATCTTCAATGTCCCCGCTGGTTTTGTTTTGTGTTGTGTTCAACAAGCTGACACACTAACAGGGATCAATTTTTTATAGCTATAATATATTGAGCACGTTTATTATTTTTAGAGCAAAAGCAATAGTGACCGAGTTGGTCATTTACAGTATATAATCCAGGGTGGATACCATTAGGCACGAGACTTGGCTCACCTGGGTCAATCTCCTCTCACCAAACGAACCCCTTATTAGTCTATTTCTTCTCCAAAAAAGAGAAAGTGGGTGTGGTTTTGGGGGTGTGGTCTGTATTTGGGGGTGGGCTAAGGGCGCTAGGCTCTTTGGGCCTACTGGCTCCTGAAGTGTAAATCGGCCCTGTATATATGTCGCCCATTCTAACAGAGTCCTCTCTTTCTACCAGTATACACTAAGCTCTGTATGTATATTTGAAAGCAGGAGACATCTGGATGTACAACTCCTTCTTTTCTACATGCAGATTGATAAAGTGATACTGTTATTTAAAAATTAAACTGATTTTCATATATTCCATTTTTTTTCTTAATATTATCTAAATGAAGCTTTAAAACACTAAAACAAACTATGGCGTATGGATATGTTTTTGGTTTCTTCTAATAAATCAAATTATGCATGACTTTTAGGGCTAGGCCCTACTGGGGCATTTTGCCCTCTGTCCACGCTTTGTGATCCGCAATGATATTGTATTTTTAAGGAACACCTAACTCACAGTGGGGCCTGCTTTCTGTGATAACATTAAAGGAACACTATATCAGGAAATCAGGATTTTAAAGTACATAGAATCCGTTTCATATCACAGGGAGGTGAGGACGCTTACTCCCACCTCCTTGTGAATAATAGGGTGCTCAGGGGACACGGAACTCTTACTGCGCTCCACTCGCAGCTGCTTTCTGCACTGACAGCCGCGTGCCCAAACCGCGCCTATCTTTGTATCTCTTGGTCGGGCAGCGCAGCTGCTGCAGTGCAGAGCAGCTGCGAGTGGAGCTGCGGGTAAGGTAAGTCCAGTCTCCCCTGAGACTTCTATTATCACAGGGAGGTGGGGATAAGCCTCCTCACCTCCCTGTGAATAATAGAAACGGATTCTATGTACTTTAAAATCCTGATTTCCTGATATAGGTTTTAATGTTAATCACAGAAAGCAGGCCCCACTGTGTGAGCTATGATCCATTGCATTTTTTAAAGGGTATGTCCAGCAAAAAGTTAGTATGTTTCTAACTGATTTACTGAAGAACAGGAGGTAAATGCAATATCTCTTACCTCCCCAATGCGTCCTCCACTCCTCGCACTGTGCGCATGCGTGCAATGCAAAAGACTGGAGATGCATTGGAGGCGTCTGGGATTCGGCGCTGGAGCGGGTCCGCGGGTAAGTGTCTCCTCCTCTTCTGGAAGATTTACTGAAGAATGGGAGGTAAGAGATAGTGCATTACCTCCTGTTTTTCAGTAAATATTTAGAAACATACTTACTTTTGCTGGACATACCCTTTAACACACATGATTACCATTTTTTGTCAGTTTTGCCAAAATTGCATTTCATACAAGTATATTGATCCACACAAAAAAGCAGACACAAGAGGACACAAATCAATAGGACATGTGATTTACCCATAAGCCCCTAGGAAATACACACACACCTAAAAGCAGTTACAAGCAGACACAAGAGGATGGCAAAAGTGCACAAAAACGCAGCACTCATTTATTTAATATCTCTAGTTTTCTATTGTGATCTCTCTAATCGAAAAATATGACATAACGGTACAAGCAGAATTATAGATCCGTTATTCTGATTTGCTTTTGAATGTACATTTGATCTTACGTCTCCCAAGAAGGACAATAAAATACTAAAGCAATAGGGACAATATCAATATATTCATATTTGACCCAGTAAATAATAATATAGAGTACTATACTATTGTACAAATGCAAACCGTAATATACATTTTATTGAGCTTTTGATCTTTATGCCTGCAAACGGAACAATTCTCTTTAAATTGTTAGTATTAGAAAAAATAAAAACTGATTTGCAATTATTCTTCTCATTATTGTTGTAGCCTGATAAAATAAAAAAATCCCATCTTGTATTCAGCACCAGGCCATGTGCCAGAATATCAGATCATGATGCTCCCTGTAAACGGAAGCTGCCACCTTGCTGTATCTCCATGACTACAGAACCGTAGAGTGGATGGCAGGAAGGCAGCTGCACAGAAAATGAGCTAAAAAGAAACAGTAATTTAACTCTGCAACCACTGCTTTATACTCTAGACTGGGCTTACTTCCCAACTGAGTTCTTGTCTTAATTTCCATGGTATGATCCATGAAGTCGACATTCCTAAGAGCTAGGCACATAAGTGTGATCCGATTGCGCTTTAAAAAGTGGACACTAGTGTGTCGAATTGATGTAGCCACAGTAGTGCGCTGGCATGGTTGCCACGTGCTCTGTGTGCAATACATATTTTTTGGTGCAATCGCATGCGCACGGCAATTCTTAAAAATGTTGCCGTGCGTTGTGTGCCCGTCTCTTAAAGTTACAACACTTTACTTCAATAAGGACCTCCTATGAAGAGGGAAAAACTAAAACACAAATCCCTGGGGCCCCACCTGCTGGGTTCTATTCCATCTGTGGGCTCATGGAATAAAGAAAAGTTTCACACGTAAAAACTGTAACACAACATAAAAACTGCGATAATTCTGTGTCAAACCATGACAATACTTATTAATTTGGCTCGAAAAGCCAAATTACGTTCTTTCTATTTCTTCTTCTTCTTTTCTTCTTGTTTTATTCTTCCCACCGTTTGTGAGCTAGAGACATGAAATTCGGTACAGACGTGCGGGGCATATAGGAGAAGTGTGCTACCCCCAAGCCCCCACTGACCTACCTTTCCATTCCCATGGAAGCCATATTTAAAGGGTAACTAAAGTCAAAAAAATTAATTTAGATTTATCGTCAATAAAAGATAGTTTTATGGTTATAAACACAAAAAAGACATACCCCCCTCCAACCAGACCCGGTACACACACCTACTAATCTACTTATCCATTACTGTGGCAGCCATATTAAAGGGTAACTAAAGTAAAAAAAAAAAAAACTAATTTAGATTTATTCTCATAAAAGATCGTTTTATGGTTGTAAACACAAAAAAGACATACCCACTCAACCAGACCCAGGTACACACACCTATGATCTACTATCCATTACAGTGCAGCCATACTTAAAGGGAACTAAAGTAAAAAAAACTAATTTAGATTTATCCACAATAAAAAAATGTTTTATGGTTGTAAACACAAAAAAGACATACCAATCAACCAGACCCATGTACACACACCTAACTGATCATCTATTACCATTACTGTGGAAGCCATACTTTAAAGGTAACTAAAGTCAAAAAAACAAATTTTGATCAATAATCAAATAACTTTGTTTTTTAACCTTCATCGTGATACAGGTACACACACCTACTGATCTACTTATCCAACTATGGCAGTCCATACGTAAAGGGTAACTAAAGTCAAAAAAACTAATTTTACCAATCATCAAAAAAGTTAGTATTTTATCCCCCAACCTGAATGAATACACACACACCAACTGACCTACCTTTATGCATGTGACATATTTAAAGGGTAAGTAAAAAACAACAATGTCCTCTTCATTGACATTATTGATTTTAAAATCTGCAGCACAAACACACAAATTACTTCCAAAATGCAGTCTTTCAAGCCAAATTTAAAGTTTTAACTTAAACTTTCCATTTCTAGTTGCAGTGGACATTTCAGTGGCAGTTGTGACCTTAGAAATTTTGATTTCTAAAACTCATTTGTTCCACACCAAACCAGGTTTGTCCCGGTTTTCTTACCGCGTTACAGGCATAGTGAGTTATTGGGACCTATATCAGGTCTTTATTTCCTTTCTGTGAAATTTTTAGTCTTGACAAAGAGTGGTGGGTGAAATCCCTTTATATGTTTTTCTTGCCCTTTTTGATGCCCATCATTTCAGTTATGGAAAAGGTATACAATGTTATACTAGGTATGCCGACAACTGTAAATTCGTCTGAGTTTACAAAGAAGCGCTAGTGATCATGGTTGTGTTTTTAGATAAATAACTACCATAAGATATAACATCGTCTATTATGGGTCTTTGGAAATGTATTGTGTGAGAAATAGAGAGGATTTAATTACCAGTTATATGGATTTCTCAGCTAGAGAAAACAAACTGCACTATCTGTAAGGGTAAGGGAAAATTGGGGAAAAGGGACCTGTAACCCTTGTAGATAAAGTAAGCAAGGAAATATCTTGTAATATGAGGAATAAGAGGATGGTAGGGGGGCATAGTACAGATGTTCATCGATGTGTACCAATCATTACTCAGTGGAGCCCCGGACCGACCACATTAGGGGAGGGGGAGACATGACCTCGGTGGGACAGGATGACCAGGATTGGCTAGTTTAAATGCAGCTGCCAGGGGATGGCCCAATAAGTTATAAGAAGGGAGGGCAGCAGCACACGGTACCTTTTCCTGTCGACAACCTGCAGGAGAGGATCATTCCACCCTCCCTTCCCCTTCTTCTCTGGGGGTACATGGTAGGGTAGACTTCATAATGGAAATTGGTCACAGATGCTCGCTAGCAGTGAAGGATGGATTACTAAAGGTTTTACTGGTCCAGTTTCTCAAGGGGAGTAAGTTCCCCTGTCAGGCATCGAACTCGGCAAGAATAACTATAGGAAAATGTCACAATATTGGGTTGAGTCCCAGCCTAACTCCTAAGGTGGGTGGCCAATGGTTTGTTGTTATATTACTGCAATTCACTTCTGTAATGGGAGTTCACATGGCACATTTGTGTTAATTTGTAGGCCGAGCCAGGTTAGCTGGCTGGCTGGCATCAAGCTTAACTGGAAGGGCGGGACTGGCAGGTGTTCTGATAACTGAGTATTTATACTTTATTCTACAAGATAGTCATCAAGTATGTCATATGATTGGTATTTAATGTATTCTTATTTGATTAAACAAAGTTCAATTGTTTTATGTGCAAAAAAGCTGTGCCAATTATCAAATTTATGTGTCTGTCATATATAAGGAGGGGTAGTAGGGGATAAAAGGGTCGGACGTAAGTTGTAAAAGAAATTGACCCCACCAAGGTCATGTTGAATTAAAGTGGTATATGGTTATATTTTGGCCTTTCCAATGATGCTATTAAGGTGTTGATAATAATCGGAAGTCATATGTCTAGCCCTGTTTGTGCAGTTTTCCTAAACTATTGGCCTTTACTGCAGGTTGCCTTGTATTGGGAGGGTGCAGTCAGTCGGTTTGGAACGGTTCACTTATCATCAAACAAATGAATGCATTATCAGTAGCAGAAGGAAAGTGATTGGTTCCACTAAAAAATTTGCAGTAAGGATATTGGGACCATTTTAATAAATGGTGCAAAAGTTGCCTGAGATATTAATCTAAAGTAATCTATCAGATAGCTAAAATAACCATACACCATACTGTATGAATGTCGGATATTCTTCTGTACAATATATTCTTTATCAGGGCTGGATTACACCTGCACGCCCCCAAAAACCTGGTGCCCTTAGCCCCACCCTTAAACACAGACTACACCCCTAAACCACACCCATTTCACCTTTTTGGGGAAAGAAATAGATTTAAAGGGGTTGGATTGGTGGGAGGAGATGACAGCCAACCCTCCAACCTCAGGCACCCCTAGGCACGTTCCTACTGGCCTATGGTAAATCAGCCCTGTTCTTTATTATACAATAATCATACCGAAAACCAAGTTGGGCTAATTTGGTCTATTGTAGGTGGATTGTCCCATAAACACCCAAGCGTATTGGCTCTTTACATCTGATTGGCTGTTTCAGGTAATTACACAAAACTCTATATAATAAGCCCCTATCTGTGTTTCCATGTCTGGGGGGTTCTGGTAATGGATAATTGGGGGTCAGGTGTCCTGTAGCTTTCCCCAAAACTCAGTAGGTAACTGTGAGGGACAGAGTCATATTGCCCTCACCTCTGATTACATTGAGGTCTTTGTCGCTCCGCCTCCCAGTGTAGGGAATTCCCTCCCCCACTACCGCGTTGCTGAACAAAGCACCGGTGGGGGCTATAATCTGGAATGCGGACAGATCAGGCAGTGCAGACAGAAGCAAAGGCTGGACCTTCATCCTGGTTACTGTATACCGGGATCGAGATCACCCCGGTTACTCTGTACAGGATCAGACATCACCCGGTTACTCTGTACAGGATCAGACATCACCCCGGTTACTCTGTACAGGGATCAGACATCACCCCGGTTAACTCTGTACAGGGATCAGACATCACCCCGGTTACTCTGTTCAGGGATCAGACATCACCCCGGTTACTCTGTTCGGGATCAGACATCACCCCCGGTACTCTGTACAGGGATCAGACATCACCCCGGTTCTCTGTACAGGGATCAGACATCACCCCGGTTACTTGTACGGGATCAGACATCACCCCGGTTACTGTACAGGGATCATACATCACCCCGGTTACTCTGTACAGGGATCAGAAATCACCCCGTTACTCTGTACAGGGATCAGACATCACCCCCGGTTACTATATACAGGGATGAAGACATCACCCAGGTTACTCTGTACAGGATCAGACATCACCCCGGTTACTCTGTTACAGGGATCAGACATCACCCCGGTTACTCTGTACAGGGATCAGACATCACCCGGTTACTCTGTACAGGATCAGACATCACCCCGGTTACTCTGTACAGGGATCAGACATCACCCCGGTTACTCTGTACAGGGATCAGACATCACCCCGGTTACTCTGTACAGGGATCAGACATCACCCGGTTACTCTGTACAGGGATCAGACATCACCCCGGTTACTCTGTACAGGGATCAGACACACCCTGGTACTCTGTACAGGGATCAACATCACCCGCTTACTGTATACAGGGATCAGACATCACCCCGGTACTATATACAGGGATCAACATCACACCCGGTTACTCTGTAAGGATCAGACATCACCCCGGACTCTGTACAGGGATCAGACATCACCCCGGTTTACTGGTACAGGGATCAGACATATCACCCCGGTTAACTCTGTACAGGGATCAGACATCACACACTGGTTACTCTGTACAGGGATCAGACATCACCCGGTTACTCTGTACAGGGATCAGACATCACCCCGGTTACTCTGTACAGGGATCAGACATCACCTCGCCGTACTCTGTACAGGGATCAGACATCACCCCGCGTTACTGTATACAGGGATCAGACATCACCCCGGTTACTGTAACAGGGATCAGAACATCCACCCGGTTACTGTATAGGGATCAGGACATCACCCGGTACTCTGTACAGGGATCAGACATCACACGGTTACTCTGTACAGGGATCAGACATCACACCCGGTACTTCTGTACAGGGGATCAGACACTCACCCGGTTACTCTGTACAGGGATCAGACATTCACCCGGTTACTCTGTACAGGGTCAGACATCACCCGGTTACTCTGTACAGGATCAGACATCACCCGCTTATGTATACAGGGATCAGACATCACCCGGTTACTCTGTACAGGGATCAGACATCACCCCGGTTACTCTGTACAGGATAGACATCACCCGGTTACTCGTACAGGGATCAGACATCACCCCACTGTTATCTGTACAGGGATCAGAAATCACCCCGGTTAGCATCTGTCAGGATCAGACATCACCCCGGGTTACTCTGTACAGGGATCAGACATCACCCGGTTACTCTTACAGGGATTAAGACATCACCCCGGTTACTCTGGTACAGGGATCAGACATCACCCGGTTACTCTGTACAGGGATCAGACATCACCCCCGGTACTCTGTACAGGGATCAGACATCACCCCGGTTACTTCTGTACAAGGTATCAGACATCACCCTGGTTACTCTGTACAGGGATCAGACATCGGGATAACATCACCCTGGTTACTCTGTTACAGGGATCAGACATCACCCTGGTTACTCTGTACAGGGATCAGACATCACCCTGGTTACTCGGACAGGGATCAGACATCACCCTGTTACTCGGCACAGGATCAGACATCACCCTGGGTACTCTGTACAGGGATCAGACATCACCCTGGTTACTCTGTACAGGGATCAGACATCACCTGGTACTATGTACAGGGATCAGACTCACCCCGGTTACTCTGTACAGGGATCAGACATCACCGCGTTACTCTGTACAGGGATCAGACATCACCCGGGTATCTGTACAGGATGCATACCTGTTACTGTATACAGGGATCAAACATCACCCTGGTTACTTCTGACAGGGATCAAAACATCACCCTGTTACTCTGTACAGGGATCAAAACATCACATGGTTTTCTGTACAGGGATCAAACATCACCCTGGTTACTCTGTACAGGGATCAGACATCACCCTGCTTACTGTTACAGGGATCAGACATCACCCTGGTTACACTGTACAGGGATCAGACACTCACCCGGTTACTATATACAGGGATCAGACATCACCCCAGTTACTCTGCTACAGGGATCAGACATCACCCTGGTTACTCTGTAAGGGATCAGACATCACCTGGTTACTCTGTACAGGGATCAGACATCACCCTGGTTACTTGTACAGGGATCAGACATCACCCGTTACTCTGTACAGGGATCAGACATCACCCTGGTTACTCTGTACAGGGATCAGACACACTGGTACTCTGACAGGGATCAGACATACACCTGGTTACTCGTACAGGGATCAAACATCACCCTGGTTACTCTGTACAGGGATCAAACATCACCCTGGTACTCTGTACAGGGATCAGACATCACCCTGCTTACTGTATACAGGGATCAGACATCCACTGGTTACACTGTACAGGATCAGACATCACCCCGGTTTACATATACAGGGATCAGACATCACCCCAGATTACTCTGTACAGGGATCAGACATCACCCTGGTTACTATGTACAGGGATCAGACATCACCTGGTTACTCTGTACAGGGATCAGACATCACCCTGGTTACTCGTACAGGGATAAGACATCACCCTGGTTATCTGCACAGGGATCAGACATCAGGGACAGACCATCACCCCGGTTAATCTGTACAGGGATTAGACATCACCCCGGTTACTCTGTACAGGGATCAGACATCACCCCGGTATCGCTAAGGATCAGAATCACCCCGGTTCTCTGACACAGGGATCAGACATCACCCTGGTTACTCTTACGGGGATCAGACATCACCTGCTTACTGTATACAGGGATCAGACATCACCGGTTACCTGTACAGGGATCAGACATCACCCCGGTTACCTATACAGGATCAGGACATCACCCTGGTTACGTATACAGGGATCAACATCACCCTGTGGTTACTGTATACAGGGATCAAACATCACCCTGGTTACTTGTACAGGGATCAAAACATCACCATGGTTATCTGTAACAGGGATCTAAACATCACCTGGTTACTGTATACAGGGATCAGACATCACCTGGTTACACTGGTACAGGGTCAGAACCCATCCCCCACCCCGCCCGTATTATATACAGGGACAGACATCACCCCAGGTTACTCTGTACAGGGATCAGACATCACCCTGGTTACTCTGTACAGGGATCAGACATCACCCTGGTTA
>JAACNH010003734.1:0-27373 GCA_019447015.1 Hymenochirus boettgeri
AAACGTTTATTGAGAAATCGAAAACGTTTATTGAGAAATCGAAACGTTTATCGAGAAATCAAAAACAACGTTCGATTCTCAATAAACGTTTTCGATTTCTCAATAAACGTTTCGATTTCTCGATAGACTGTTTTGATTTCTCAAGACGTTTTCAATTTCTCGATAGACATTTTCGATTTCTCGATAGACGCTTTAGATTTCTCGATAGAAGTTTTGAGTTCTCGATAGACCTTTTTTGATTTCTCGATAGACGTTTTTGATTTCTCGATAAACGTTTCGATTTCTCAATAAACGTTTTCGATTTCTCAATAAACGTTTTCGATTTCTCGATAGACTGTTTTGATTTCTCAAGACGTTTTCAATTTCTCGATAGACATTTTCGATTTCTCGATAGACGCTTTAGATTACTCGATAGACGTTTTTGAGTTCTCGATAGACCTTTTTTTATTTCTCGATAGATGTTTTTGATTTCGCGATGTTTTTCATAGACGTTTTTGATTTCTTGATAGCCGTTTTCGATTACTCGTTAGAAGTTTTTAATTTCTCAACAGCGGTTTTTTGATTTCTTGATAAAAGTTTTCAATTTCTAGATCGACTTTTTCTATTTCTCGAGAGGCATTTTTGATTTCTTGTATGATGTTTTTGATTCCTCGATAGACGTTTTTGATAGAAGTTTTCGATTAGACTTTTCAATTTCTCGATAAACATTTGTCATTTTTTGATAGAGGTTATCGATTAGCCGTTTTTTAATTTCTCGATAGACGTTTTTGATTTCTCAATAGACCCTTTCAATTTCTCGATAGATGCTTTCGATTTCTCGATAGACCATTTTCGATTTCTCGATAGACTGTTTTGATTTCTCGATAGACTGTTTTGATTTCTATAGAGTTTTGGTTCTCGATAGACCTTTTTTGATTTCTGATAGCTGTTTTCGATGTTTCGATTACTCGATAGATGTTTTCACTTTTCGATAGGGTTTTTGATTTCTTGATAAAAGTTTTTCGATTTCTAGATAGACATTTTCGATAGCCGTTTTTGATTTCCCAATAGCCGTTTTCGATTTCTTGATAGCCGTTTTCGATTTAACGATGATTCTCGATAGATGTTTTTGATTTCTAGATAGACGATTTCGATTTCTCGATAGACGGGTTTCCGATTTCTCGATAGACATTTTCGATTTCTCGATGGACGTTTTCAATTTCTCACTAGACGTTTCGATTTCTCGAGGACTTTTCAATTTCTCACTAGACGGTTTCAATTTTCTATAGATGTTTTTGATTTATCGATAGGCTTTTGATTTCTCAATAGAGATTTTTGATTTCTGATAGACGTTTGCGTTTTCTCGATAAAATTTATATTTCTTGATAGAAATTTTAGATATCTTGATAGCCGCTTTTGGTTTCTCAATAGACATTGTCGGTTTCTCAATAGGATTTGGATTTCTCGATAGACATTTCGACAAAAAGTTTTGATTTTTGAAAAACGGCAGCTATAAATCGCATATGGGATTCATCACTAGTGAGTATATTATCACCCAGCTTGTGATCTAAAGGGGGGTGTCATCAGAACCCTGCAACACAGAGCTGAGAACATCTCCCACTAGCACAGAGGTGAAGGCTAAAGAAATGAAACATCTCAGAGGAGCCCTTAAAACTTGTGGATATCCAGACTGGGCCTTTGTCAAAAGAAGAGAAGAGAAGGAAAGAAAAAAACACAAATACCAACATGAAGAGGAAAAAGCAAGCAGGAGGAAGAACATGGTCATCCCATATGTAGCAGGGGGGTCTCCGAGAAATGAAGAAGAATTTCCAAAAAACACGTATCTGTCTGCTTTAAACCGACAACACACTGAGGCAGCAATTGGACATCCGAAAGACCCAATACGAAACACAAGAAAAGCGACATCATATACACAGTGCAGTGAAGATGCTCTGATTTGTATGTGGGGGAGACCAAACAACAACTGCATAACGTATGGCCCAGCACAGAAGAGCCAATTCCTCGGGTCAGGACTCAGCCGTGTACCTGCATTTAAGGATAAAGGACATACCTTGAAGATTGTAATGTAACATATTGGCAAAGGAACGTGACTGGTTCAAGAGAGTGTGTAAGGAGGCCATTTATGTGAAAATAAAGAAACCAAGCTTATAGAGGTGGGGGGGTTCGACACCATCTGTCTGCCATGACAATGCTGTTTTGACACCTTACTCTGGGCGTTCCTATAAACCTCTTAGCCACTATCTAATCACGCCCTTAACACCTGGCGTGATATGCTAATTGGGATTTTCCAGGTACATAATTGCAGATTCTTGTACAATCATCGAATGAGAAGCAGTCGGATGACTAGCGAACGTCTTCAAGAACAACTTCAAGTCCAGTGATCTAATGAACAAAGAATACATGACCTGGATGATGAGAACCTTCATAGCATCTGTACAAGTCATTCTGAATTAGAAAGCCAGTCGGATGACTAGCGAAACGTCTTCAAGAACTAAACTTCAAGTCCAGTTGATCTAATTGAATACAACAGATATACCATGACCTGGATGAATGAGAACCTTCACAAGCATAATTTGATACTACTTTGAAAATCCATCAAGGAGTGTTATCTATTACCATAATTTGTGCTGAATTACATTTTGCCATATTTTCAGCATTATTAGTGCTACTTTTTGCTACATAATTTTTGCCTTTGATGAAAATTTGCCTTTTTAAAACATTATAGAATTGAAAGTTTTAAAAAATTGTGGTGAAGTCTGGTGGCAAAAAAAGCAAAAATATGCCCCTTTAAAATATGTCCATAGACCCCCATTTGACTTATTGGTAAATAAAGAACATCGGAACCATAAAAAAAAAGTGATCTTAAAAAGTGGGAAAAAAAAACCTTTAAAAAAGCAAAAATCTCCGATCATATTACAGTAAATGCTGGAAAATAGTCTAACACCCCCCTGGTATTATTAGTATTGAGAAACACTCCACAATGTACTGGCACCTTCATGGACCCATTGGCTGGCTAAAAATGGCCACTTATGCATTTTCGCCACCTCCGACTTGGCGAATTTGAATGGCTGAACTTAATGCAATAAAACACTTTTCACATTTTATAAACATGTGAGCAGTTAACGCAGCAATGTATGGCGAAAATCGAAAATTAGCAGTAATGACTTTTCGCCACTGGTTATCACTGCTTTGTAAATAGTGAAAAGTCCAAATTTTTCGAAAAGGCAGCATTAACGGAGGCGAAAAGTTTAAAAAACCTTATTAATAGGCCCCTAGGAGCTAGTTTACTTTTAAGATTTTTGGTTCTTTAAAAAAAAAAAAAATCCCAGCTTTTTAATATATAATCATAGGGTTTCCTTGATATCTTATTTACTGTATATACTCGAGTTAAACCAAGGTTTTCAGGCTGAAAAATCAGCCTGAAAATCTGACCTCGGTTTATACTCGAGTCAGTAACTTACGTTGGAAGTCTGGCTGACACTCGATCACTCCCTCGCTGACTATACTGATGCGCCGGCTGACGTCACTGCCCGGCGCCAAGTGGCTATTACTGAATGGGACTACTGTATGTCAATTCTGCGTCAATTTAAAGGGGCAACTAAAGCCTCAAAAAAAATACAGAATCAGAAGGAGAATGGTACCGTATATATTGTTGCATTCTGACTTTTTTTTTTAAAGTCTTTAGTTGCCCTTTAAATGGACAGCAGAATCCCCATACAGTTGTCCCATACAGTAATATCCATACTGGATTAGCTATTACTTTATGGGACTACTGTATGGGAATTCTGCTGTCCATTTAAAGGGCAACTAAAGCCTCAAAACAATACAGAATCAGTAGGCAGTAGTGGTCATAATGTTTACCCTCGGTTTATACTCGAGTCAATCAGTTTTACTAGTTAAGGTAAAAATAGATACCTCAGTTTATGCTCGAGTATATAAGATACCTTTTTTCCTAATTAGTACTGTGCGTCTGCCTCTTATATCTGCTTCTATTTTTTTTTTCAACCACCTAATTAGCTCTAAGTCTAAAAATTGTATAATTTTTTCATTTATTATTTCTGACAGATTTTAGATTACAAGGGTTTAGTCAAGTCACCAATAAATCTCTTTAAAGATTCCCTGGATCCACCCCGAATTAGGATAATTTAACAAAACAAAAAATCTTAAAATTATACTAGCTCCTAGTGTATTAAAAGAAAAAAAAGGAAAAATGGGTAATAATAAATTGTAGGAATGTATAAGTGTGGTAACTGTAAAATCTGTAATTACATTCTAAACTAAGACCATAGTAAG
The DNA here is from genome assembly GCA_019447015.1 of Hymenochirus boettgeri. NCBI lineage: Eukaryota > Metazoa > Chordata > Amphibia > Anura > Pipidae > Hymenochirus > Hymenochirus boettgeri. The sequence goes on from JAACNH010003734.1 coordinate 4,294, forward strand.
TTCAGTAGGAGCAAGTATTATGTATTATTATTATTAAATTTCTTAAAGGGCATCGTGGTCTCCAAACAAGTTAGAGTTGAATGAAAGCATGCCGTATTTCTTTTATAATGAGCCGACACACATCTCTGGCTTCAGCCTGTGAGAAATGACATTGGGGGGTGAATGTTCCTGCTTCCAGTAGGTTGAGTGACATCACCTGACCTCTGCCCCGCTCGTCTGCCCTGGGAAGAAGACATGCAGGGGCACTTCTAGGGTTTTTGCTGCCTGAGCCAAACTTTTGAATGACACCTTGATTATTTCCAGGCACATTACCAAGCACACCGCCACTGCCGTGGGTCAAATTTTACAATTTTGATCTTCCTATCACAAAGGTATTAAACAATTCCTCAGACAGTCAATTAGCAATAATGTAAATAACTAGAAACAGATATTACATCCCTTTCTCAACACGCTGAGTTGCCACTACCATATTGGCCTTTCAGGTTTTTGTTGCTCAAATCATTTCATATCATTTATTTATAGCCTGCGCTATACATGTTGGTTTAACTGTTATAATACATTAGAAATGCCATACTTTCTGTAGTATAAAAGATTTTAGCCAAAGATTGTAAGCCTGCCACCATGTCAAGGTAGACCTTTTAGCAGGGCCTTAACTAACCTAACCTTAGCCTAACAAACTAACTAAAGCTAACCCAACCAAACAAAATTATTTAACAACATGATATCGTTACTCGGGAAAATTATTATTTTCTTCACCGGTCAAGAAAAAAAAAAACATTCTCCCCCTCCCACACTACTGCCCTTCTGCTGCTGTTCTTCTTCAGTGCAGGGGTGCGCTGAGACAAATGTCTCACTCTGCCTAATGCTAGATGTGGCCCTGGAATCATGTCAGTGAAGACTTAATGCTGGGGATATAGAAGTACTAGGGGAAAAAGTTGAGAAGGGGAGCCTATTAATGCAGACTGAGGCTGCTCACATGACGACAAGCTGGCCACATGGCTAAAAACAGGAAGTGTTCAAGCAGGAAGTAATACTGCTGAACCTTTCCAGCAATAACTTCTCACCAATTTATCTAGAGATGTGATTTAGGTTTTATTTGAAAGTGTGATGGAAGTCTTTTTATATAATTCTTATAGTTTGGAAGACTTGGAGACACACGTTACACCTGCAAGTCTAAAGTGGTGATTTATATGATAACCGGTCTCTGTCGTTTAAATACACAAAACCATCAAAGAACTATCTGTTGTCAGGGCCGTTTTAGGCATAGGCCATCTAGACAAAGAACTAGGGTGCCTAAGTTAACCAGGGTGCAGTGTTCTCCCTAGTATCTCCCTGTCAGCTTTTACTTTCCGTTTCAGAACTGTTCTCCTGTCCAGCTGTAATTTGTAACATTGTAGTGAGTAAAGAGTCTGAACTCCAACTCCATTAAGGAACAAATGTTGCAAATGAACTGAAGGTGAAGGAAAGAGGATGAGCTCAGCTAATAGTACTGAGGAGAACAGTTCTAAAATGCCAGTAAAAGCTGCTGCAGACTTTATAACAGTGACCCCTGTGACTAGCAGCGTAAGATCCTATCCCTGCCTATTTCTCCTTCCATCCAACTCTCTAATTAGGACTTAAGAGTAGGTGAGGAGTGATAATTCAATGGAGAAAACATGGACAACAGGTACATACTGTATATCATGTCAACGCTGGCCGCTTAAAGGGTTAAAGGTAATACTTTCTGGCACTGAAGTGTTAATGACAGTACTCTGGAAAAGTACTGGCACTCAAAGTAGGAAAATCGTTGGCATTGAAGGCTAATGTAATACTCTGTTGGCATTGAAGGGTTAATGGCAACACTATGGGGAAGTCTGCTGGCACAAGGGTTGATGGTAATGTCTGCTGGCACTGAAATTACTAATGGCAATACTCTTGGAAAATCTGCTGGCACTGTAAGAGTTAAACATCTCAGATCTCACCAAATTTCTGTTTTGCCCTACCGGCTGGAAACAATTCTGGGGAGAACACTGGTGCCACATACCATGCATCCACTGAAACTATCTGTCCTTTCAATTAGTATTTCATTGGTGGCCCGTGTCCGCTGCAAAAGCACAAACATATGTATACAAGCCCACCTTACCTGGTATAGCGTGCGCTCTACGCCTCTTACCAACTAGTAAAGCGTTACCACTATAAGAAACAGCAGCAGTGGACGTGTCAGAGGAAGAAGAAACACAGCTGTAGTTTGACAACCTTTTTTTTTTTGTTGGAGGTTGGGTGAGGGGGGGTATGGGGCGGCATATAGGTGAGAGGGCACCTAGGGAACCAAAATGGCTAGAAACAGCCCTGTCTATTGTATTTAGTTAGATCAATGGACTTAAAGTTTAGTTCTTGAAGATGTTCGCTAGTCATCGGACGGCTTTCTCAATCAGAATGACTTGTACAAGAATCTGTTAGCAGTTAAGTATCTGGAAAGTCCCAATTAGCATATGACAGCCTTCTGAATGCAAGGTGTGGATGCATTGAGGCAAAGAGGTGTTATCGAAACTGCCCAGGTTAGGTGTCAAAACAGCACGTGTCCACCCCCCAACTCATTCAGGCGGTTTCTTCATTTTCACATAAATGGCCTCGACACCTCACTTGAACCAGTCATGTTCCTTTGCCAAGATGTTAACATTACAATTTTTAAAGGTACATGGCTGAGTCTGACCACAGAAATTGGCTGGGCTGTACGTTGGAGCACCTTCTTTACTGCACTGTCTGCTGTTTTGACACTTACCATGGCCAGTTACGTAAACACTCCTTAGCCTCTATGCATCCACACCTTGCATTTTAATAATAGGAAAAGGAAAACTGTTAGTTTTCATGCCTGACGAAGTTGTAGCATTTTTACTCTGTGATAGCAGTATACCTTATTGTCAGTTTTTTTGCACTTTATTACTATTATTGTATATGACATCTGTGGGAATAATTATCTTTTTTTCCTTATAGCATGTTTACTGTTTTTACTGCCCCTTGGCAAAGCTGACTTACTTACCTTTTCTCCATCCCATGGCGTGTCTCTGGACTCAACCTCCCTGCTCCAGATTCATTTGGTGGAGTGATCCAGGACCTGTCCGACCAAGGAGTTCAGTTCGAGCGGCGAGGGTGTACCGGACATTTTTCACACACAACACCTGACTTCAGGATCCATAGGCCAGCATTGAGAAGTGAATCTCAGTTTGCCAGGAGCCAGCAAGGTTAGGTATTAGGTAAACCTTTTGAGGGTCCGGAGTGTGATTGGTAGTAGAAAGGGGAACTTTGGGTCGCTTTTACACTAGCGTGTGGATTGGAGGAGAGAGGGAAGCAGTGTTTCCTATCTACCTAGTAGTAAAAGTTTATGTATCAAAACTATGTATATAAAACCTGGCTTAACTGGAGGGCTTCAACTACCAGGTCTAAATTCAATAATAAGCTTAACACACAATTTATATAATAGTATAATATATCTTAAGCCTTACTTTGAGTTATTGTTTTTCCCTGGGCTACTATGATAATTTTCTGGTTTCCATTGGAAGCTGTACATCATCTCCTACAGCAAATCTTTCAGACTCCTAGGAAGCACACAGATAAACATATATGTATATTAAGGACATGATCAAGGTAAAAGCCCTGTACTATCAAAATGTGTTATAAGTTATTAAGTCTAATTATTTGGCCAAACATAAGGAAACTCCTTAAACAAACCCCTCCCACCCTCCCTTACGTAAGGATTACTCTTTAAACTATTGCGAACCTAGGGGTGATGACAAAGCAGTTCAGGTCTTCACCCTGGTTACTTTAATGGAGGGAGGACAGGAGGGGTGTTGTTGTCCTTTAATGTGTTAAGGCTATTTTTACAACATTTCTAATAAATGCACAATGTATTACCTCTAATTCTTTAGCTTTATTTTGGCATCTTCCAGTTTTTTTTTCTTGCTCTCTGGCATCAAGTCATCAAGCCAGCTCAACTCCCGATCAGAGAAACAGAAATCCATAAGTTTACGGACAAAGACTAATGCAAGCACCTGGCGAAACCAAACCCGATACTGCACCATATATGAATATTATACAGCAGATATATACCAGATACAGTGTAATATTACATAGAACCCAGGAAAAGTGGTTTTAAATTATTGTCAAATTGTTTGAGTATGTGCAAAGAGGCAATTCTGTTCTTATGCTGTGGGCTTCATAAGCTGGTAACTGTTCCTATAGCAGTAGTTTAACTGTATGGACAGTATGGAAGTTACAGAAAATGAGGTCAATACATATAAACAAATACAGGCCCACCTTGCCCTCACTAGTGCACAGGCTTTACGTGCTTAAATGTTCCCTTACTAAACATCATGTCTGAAATGCAATTAAAGAAAAAAATATGGAAATAATGATGTGAATTTCCATCTACATACAGATAATGAATAACAAATTGTACACTGAACACATCTACAGACCATCAGTCACAGTAATCGCAAGATGTTTAGGATATAAAATGTAATTCAAACCAAGGGTGACTAAACTGTGCTTGTGTGGTTTCCTCTGGGGCACTTGTTTCCCTCACAAGTAAACACGCACTGACAGGCTACGTGTGAGAAAAGTGATTACATTGTAGGCTTTTATGGGCAGGGCCTGATGTAAATGGGTTTTATAATTGTAAAGGGCTGCTGAATAATCAGAATCTCACAGGAATGATGTAGATGGGTGGACATGAACCCATGGTATGAGGGTTGCAATTGTATTGCTCTAACATCTTAACCAAAGAATGAAGGTGAGTATAATTGTCATTTAATATAAACACACATAATTGCCCCCCAACTGAAACATGTTTCACGACTCCTGCAAACAAGAATTGGAAAGGTAGCCCAGAAGGTATTAACAATGTTAAGGAGAGAACCAATGAAGTTGGAGAAAGTTGCCCTTCAAATTTTAAATCTGTTTAGAACCAGGGAAAATGCAGTTACCACAGGGTTACCCAGCAACACCAAGACCAGCAGGCCTAGCCCACCAACCTAATGTATTTGCAGTTAGAGGTTCCCACCAGCCATAGACTAGATAGAGGCACCTCAGTCAGCTGTGGGAGCTAAGCACTGCCAGCATGTTTCTTAGGTTATGAAGCTCATTAAAGACAGACTGGAAGCTGCAATAGCGGCACCCTGGGCAGACGCTGGGGTGGTCACATGGCTCTGCCCATATATTGTATACCCATGACCATCCTTACTAAGCCCACCAGTCGGGACCCGCGGGACAACATCTTTTTTTTTTCAAAGACCACATGCAGCCTGCAGGCCACTCGTTGGGCATCACAAGAAAATATTTTCAAAGTTTTAAACGGGATACTAAAACAAAAACAAATTTAAAAGGGGCCCTTTGGGGTTTGTACAATATAAACAGTTGACAGTGTAAAAGGAAAACATTACCATCATGGGGAAAACAATAGCAGCCCGTGATGCCTTAATAATCCACAGTAAAGCTAAACATGTCAGTTGATGATGATTAAAAAGATGAACTTTGCGTAATGGGACATGTCTCAGGTAATAAAATCTGGCTGGTGTTTTGCTGGCATTGCAAGAGCAACAGGCGGTCAAAAAACTGGAGAGACAAAAATAAAAATGTTTAAAATAATTTAATTTGTTTATTCAGAGACCAGTGAACAGTGAAAACATATGTATAAATTAGTTTTAAATTCTTGCTATATTATAATTTTGTAAACGTACTGCAACTTCAATAGAGCTCTGCTAAAAAGGTGAACCAAGCAAAAGGATTTGCATCATTTTACAGTATCTAAAAAATATAAGCAACCAAATCATTTACGATTTATCACACAATCCTAAATATGAGAATAATCCTGGGACACAATATGCATATATTTCTGTATTTCGAATATGTATATTATGAACAGTTACAAATACCTGAATTCCCTTCAGTGTGATACCCCCATGTAGAGAATACTCCATACAGTACCGGCATTGGAAATAAACTACAAAAGATTGATAAACATTGTGTCATTTCAAGTGTAGTATTCTAGGTGTAGAATTTTTATGTTCATTGGTCAACTATACCATATCATGCAGTAGTCTACTACCACCATGGTATTGTTGGCCGAATGATCATAAATGACGATACAGATATTGCATGTTAATAAATGTGCCCCAATATGTGTTAATACAAGGATATGAAGAGTCACCTTGAAGTCTTTGGCCTGAATAAAGCACACTTTTATATTGTCCTTCTTTTATCTCCCACTGCCAAGGATATTCCAAAAGGAACACATAAAAAACTAGAGATGTCCGGAACTTCGCAAAACCGCCCTCGAGGATCCGCGAATTTTCGAAAAATTCGAAGCGGAACATTAAAACCTATTAAAATGAAAATTCGGCAAAATAGTTCTTCGAAAATACAGTATTCTTCGAAAATACCACGATATATGCTGTTCGCGAACGAGGTTAAATCCGCCACTGACAGAGAAGAATAGCTTAGTAATATGTAATGCTGTTTGCTATCTGTTGCTTACCGGTAATTAAACAAAATTAAAAAATTGCCTCCTTCTTTTTGGCCAATGTAATATTAAAAGGCACATCAGAAACTAATAAAAAAATAATATTGGGGAATTATAAGTGCCCATAAGAGAACTTTAAGAAGAGTCCTAGCATACCAACTACTCGTGGAGATGTATAAAGGTCGTACGGTGAAATGTACAGTGTTATAGATTTGGTGGTTGTAGAATCTCTTTGGGAAGATTCAGAAACGTATTGCCCAAAACCTTTCAAAGTGCCAGTAGAAAGTATTTAAAGACTCACTATTAACAATATAAGAAAATAGAGTAAATAAAAACTTTCTACTAAAAAGGTTATTAAGGGCCTAAACATCAAAGTGGAAGATCACACTTCACATGCATGAAAGGTAAATACAGTCCCTGCTTGTAAACGATAGAGTATGTTACTGTCATATCCACTAAATTATAGTAAATTAAGTTTACTTCAAAATGAATGATACCACAACATGTTTGTAATGGGGTTTTCCTCTCTACTGAAGGTCCAGGCATGTGGGTGTCATATATCACCAAATTAGTATGAAGTCTTAATTCAAGAATGAATGAGGTACAACATATATATATACTAAGGGTTCCCCTTTATTAAAAGGTCTAGGAGGAAAATAGGTAATAGCCTGAAAGATGTATATCTTTTAATAATTTTCCATGCCACATTACTAGTTACCTACCTTAAGCACTGTAGTCATAAACACGGAACATCCCATCAATACAAAGATCATGAGCCCTGTGAACTCTCTGCTCTCGAATTCCCAAAAACTTGGCTGCTCTCCAGGGGCTGAACATTCTGATTCTAATTAAGGCTATTAACATGTGAATTAGAAAGCACTGTGGCTGCAACAAACCATGGCAATCTCCATCAAGGAACAGATTCCCAACATCAACCCCACCACTAGCAAGATCCAAATGGTAGCCACATCCTTTCTGCAAATAGAAAACGTATGTTAGTTACTAAAGGAATGTACTTTAATAGTTACATCCTTATATGCTGTGGACTAAAAGCTTCTTGTAAGCCATAGTAGAAATATGGATATACTGTAGAACAAGGGAGGATCGGAAGTACCTTAAACTTGTGTTCCTTCCTGTTGATATTACGACAGTGATTTGTTGTCCATAAATATTAGAATGGTGTGCACAAGAGTGCTGGAAATAATGTCGGGAATACAGTCCACCAAGGGTTGGTCCTATGGATTCACAAACCACCCTCTGTCATCTCTGGTTGGCTTCTTTAATGTAAGATATAAAAGTAAGCATGCGAAAAATGGCACTTAACTTTCAAGAGAAAAAACAGGAACATGACTTACAAGCTTTTATATTTTCTCTGAAAATGAAAGTACTTAATAATAATATTTTGCATTTATAACAAAAGTTCCCAGGCATAAAGCAAAAGAAATTACACTTTGAACTTTAAAGGATTTGGTATTAAAAAAATTGGGACAAATAAGCAGCAACATGCAAAACACCAGTGTCACTTATACACTGCTTTCACTAATAATTGCAGTTAAATGAAAACCTTGTGGGGAAAAAACAGGCTAATAATGTAGACTCTGAAGTAAATATATAGTAAACTTCCTCAAAAATAAAAGATTTTGAAAATGTGTGGAATACTGAGTAAGAAAACTATAAAGGGCAACTAAACTGTAAAAATGGCTTGCCTCTTAATCTATCACTGTTAATGGAAACAGCGCACACCCCGCAAAATAAGAGTTGAACCCATGCTAACCCAATATTACATTGGGCAGGTTGCTTGTTTACACTTTTTTTACCGTTCCGGCCGTTATTCATATCTCTCCAAAGAGTTTCCAAGAAACGCCTTTGTATTATCGTTAAAACAATCCCTCGGAGAGGCTCTACTTCACCTTGATGTCACTCAAAAGAGACTTGGGGAGTGACCATCAGGAAGAGCTTGTGATTTCTTAAAACATCGGAGCTCTAGACCTTATGGAACTTGCACTGTTCCCTTAAAGCTTTATTTTACCTGGGAGACTCCCCCCAAAACTATTATTACTAAACCAAATCTAATGTGCATAGAGGAGTTTCACATTAACACATTAATAATCCCCGTATGTTAACTGAAACATGAGCCTGTTGAAGGTGTTGTGTGTTTTAAAGTATGAAAGATTTTTCAGCTTTATGCTATGCCAACATTTGTCTGCTTTATAAATCTCAGTGTCCATCTGAAGAGAAAAGTAGAAAGTTATAGTTCCAATTCTCTTGATTAGCACCTACTGCGAAACAAAGCACGTGCATACAGACAAATTGTTGTTATAATAATCAAAAATAAGACATTACCTTAAATTCATTTGGAACCTGAAGTTTTGGAGATGGCACACCGATAATAAGATAGTCCACCCACAACCATTGTGAGATAGTCAGGGAAACATCAAAGTCAACTGACCATAGAGCGGAACCTAAAATTTAAGCAAAAAAATTGCTCTTTGCCTTTTTTAAATATTTATGTCACATACACTACTAATGTTTATTTTTATTATTTACATGAAGACTAAATATTAAGAAACATAAAAACTATGAATTAAAGACCTATGAAAAGCCACATTTTCGTTGTTGACAGCTTTGCATACTCCTGCCATTCACCTAACCAGATTCATGACCCCCGGTAGAAAACTCCCAATTAACAGGCGGTGTAGAATTATTGCTTTTTTAATTTTTGAGACCATCAGTAGTAAAATAGTATGGCATTGGAAAGGGTTGGTAGCATACATTACGTGAATAGCCACTGTTTCTACTCCCTATATGGCAAAAACTATCAATTTAGTTAAGTCCACCATTACTCTAAGCATGAAGGTAGGCAATCCTGGAAATTTAAGACCTGTACTGTCTTTCAGTCTAAGCTACAATTGGTCTTCAAGGACCAAGCCAACAGTAAGAGGGCAAAGTTACATATAAAGCAGATAATTACATTAAGTATGACCAGTCCAAGAAGCTACAAATTAGAGTCACTCAAATTAGAGAGCCACATAAATCTTCTCACAAAAAGCAGAGAAACTCAATATCAAACCTGCTAGAGAAGGACGGGCATATTCTGTTCAACAAGAGAATGACCCACAAACAACACCTCCATGATATGTAAGGATTTCACCAAGAAAAAGAAGTATAACAAGTGCTGCAGCGATTAATGGTTAGGGTGATGAAAAGGATTGCAGAGCGAAAGGCCAAAGCAGCAAGAACTTAGTGCTCAGAACATCTGGGAACTCCTTCAAGACTGTTGGATCATTGAAGATAGATGACCTACCTAGATCGGAGAAGTAAGAGAATGCCAAGAGCTGCCATGGAGGCAAAAAGGTGTGTTTGGGCTTCCGACACTCAAAATAGATATATAAAACAGAATGAGTTAAACTTATATAATCATCTTCTCTATAACAAACGTGATTAACAAGTGATAAAAAGATCCATGATTGCTGAAATATCAATTTAGTAACCTTTTTGACATTAGCAATAACTCTCAAAAAAATACAACATTCTTCAGCTTGTAGCATGATATGTATGATATATTTTACATTTGGGTTTTAAAAGCCATTGCTTGGTTAATACAAATATTGTGCATATTTTAGTCCATAAGACTAGCACATTCAAAGACTTTGCCTAGAAAAAAAAAAAAAAAAAAATTAAAAAAACAAACTAATTTTGCCCCAGCCAATCAGATTTATTTAAATTTGAACCTAACATCTGATGGTTGAAGCAAAATTAGCACCATTTTTAACAATAAGAACTTTCTGATCTCCCTGTATGTTTTTAAGAAGCCCATGTCAATCAAGTACATGCATGTTCTCACAGTTATTCATTATTGTCGCTTTCATGCACTTAAGTAAGGAAGAAATTACTCTATTACTTGCCTAGTGGAAAGTGTGACTGTTGTTAAATGTTCTTAAGTGCCTTGACAGTGCAAATGTAGTAAAAAACCAGGATACAGGACCAAAAAAGGACATCAGGGAGATGGTCCATGGTGTCCACAGCGGACCAACAAACTCCCATGGGAATTTCTCACACTCTTAATGAATTAAACAATTTTTAGTGAAGGAAAACTGTATAGTCAAAAGGTTAACAAAGTGCATTGTACAGATTACAGAATACTGTAAATTTACTGTAGATTACAGAATAGACAAAGTAAGATATTAGAGAAAGTGCAAGGAATGTCAGGCTGAAAAGGGGATTAAATAATGGGAGCCAAGATACGGGACATGGAAATATTAATACTGATCACATAGCCAGTACAGAGGCCACACAGTAGAAAAAAAAAACATAACTTGCCTCTCTGGGCTTATTTTCCTTATGCAGGCAATCAATAACCCATTTTAGTAGTGTACAGCACTACAAGTGAAGTATAATTCAATCAACCATTTCTGGGCTGTTGGCAGCATAAATTTATTAGACCTAGCTCTCTTAAATAATTCAACCAATGCATTGTTAAACCATATTAATATGACTCTTATCTGTGTTCATCATTCCTGAAAAATGGTTTCTTTTTTGATTTTTTTTTTTTACCACTGACTGGACTTAACGTGAACCTGGGTGTCTTTTTCTTACTTTCTAGGGATTGTGCTCAGTATGGCCAGTTGACAAACAATACTGTGAAAATCTAACTACATTATAGAAAACCTCAGAAACCTATTTATTTTCTTTGCAATTGTTTCAGGGCCATTGGGTCTGTCTGTAAAGGCTACAGTATAGACTTATTGCTTTAAGTGCATGGGGAACAAGTTATCTGCCAAATATCTAAGGGTTTGCATATGGTAAGATCCTCATTCCCCGGTCAAACCATTTGCCACAAACAAACACTCTTGGTCGTGAAATAAGTTAGCGCACAGCTGACAGTTAGCCGTGATTTAACATGCGAGCCCATAGGAGGCCAGGCTCTAAAAATCATGGTGTGAACCAGCCAACAGAACTGACACACTAGTAGCACATTAATACTAACTTGATTTTGTCTACAATGGAAAAAGGACAAATCTTTCATTTGTTGGGAACAGAAAAATAAAGTTAATTAATATATAATATTATGAATGTCATATCTACAGTTTGTTTACATTGATATTTACTTACAATGCAGTAAAGTTGTTCCAGTTCTTTCAGTTAGTTATTGTTTTTCCAGTGCAACAAGTTTCATTGGTGGGTATTGGGTGCAGCACACTACAGCTAGGAAAACACAAGTATGAGATTAACATCTCTTCATAAATCATTCTAGAGATGAGAGAAAGGAGAGAACTAAAAGGAAATAATAGGACAGAAGGAATAAACAAAAGTAGGAGAGAAAGCAAAGCCACAGTTAAATGCGGGAAAGCCCAAGGGGGAAAACAAGTACTAAAGAAAGTTTTAAAGGAAAGGAACTGAAACCTCCGGGCAAATACAAATCCAAATTGTAAAAAGAAGACATAAGAAGAATGAATGAACAAGGAGACCCCAACTAAAAAGAAATGGTTAAAAAGAAAGACATAAGAAGAATGCAATGAAACAAGGAAGACCCCACTAAAAAGAAAATGGGAGCAAAAGGCAGAGGACAACTAATACAACAGGACATAATTAATAAGCCATTACAAATGGTGAGTGGGGACAGATGTCAGTTTTTTATATCAGATGGTAAATATTATTACACATGAACAGTAAAACAAGTGGCCACATAGTTAAGGACAATATCACAGAGGGGGGCATTTTATATTTCACAACTGCAAATTTATTTCATTTAACGCTTTGCCTTATTTTTAGAATTGGAGTTATATACAGTGGCTCCCTAAAGGCCATTGACTTTTACCACCCCACTCTTGTTTTTGTGAGATAATAATAACTTAACTGATCTGTTTATAAGCATGGCCTTCTCTGATATGTGACCCATGTTGAGGTTTAAAGATGAATCCTGCTAAGGTGTTTTACTTTGGGAAAATATTTTGTATTTAAAATAAGAGGATGTGTGCAGAAATAAGGTTAAACTGAAAAAAAGGCTCTGGTTACTACAGGAGAAACAATTTTAAAACATACTCACTAATAAAGAGTAAGTTCATCCAGCTGGACTATGATGTTAACAGGATAGGTCTTCCCAAGTGGATTAACTTCTCTATTGGCTTCATAAATAAAGATGATGCAAATAAGTGATGCAAAGGCCTCCCTCAGTAAAGCAAGAAAGGTAATGTAGCAGACAAGTGAGCTAGCGTCAGTGGCCACCAGAACAATGCACAGGAAAGCTGTCCACACAGCCATGCAAGCTCTTAGGAGAGATACGGAAAGGCCATGTTCTCTATAGCAAATTAAAAAAGGAATGATGCAATAATATATAAAACAACAGTTCAGTTATAGAAAAAAGTCACTACACATAAAAAGTTCAATATTTGTAATGATATTTGTACGACATTACAGAAGAAAACCCTGTGATATACTGCAGTTGTTTAGGAGGTGTGTTCAATAGTGAAGCGAAGTGTTTGAGAATTGTTTATTTATAGATCCATTATAATGTAAGGGGCAAAACCAAAATAGGTTCTTATACGTGAGGATACATTTTATACGTAAGGGGGAATTTCAAGCAAACAATTAAATCCACTGGGAATCAAGAATGAAGATGACTCACATGCAGTGCTTATTTTTTTTTTAAAAAACCGACAGTCGATTCCCAAGGACAATGACCTCAAGGAGGTAGCACACTGCTGGAAGGAGCAGGAAGGAACAAAGATTAAATCAATATTCTGAACCAATTCACTGACGGCAATTTGAACGTATGGAATGCATTAAAATTAGGAATTTGACTATCAGATTTCATTTTTAGGTTGATACATTATTGAATACCCTCGGTAAAAAAAGAGAAAAACTTGAATCCTTCAACAAAAATCGAAATAAGAAAAATTAGAGGAAAAAAAGTATTTATAAGCAAAGCAATACCGGTATACGCTTCATTTTATAGGTTCCTTTATGTTATGTCATCACATTCATTTTAATTTTGTGTGCCTCGCCTTTCTTTAGATAAATGATAATGTCATGTATTAAAAAAGCAATCAATAGCAAGATGGATGCCCTTACTTGCAAAATTTGAACAAAGAATCTTTTAACACCAACACTGGTCCTGTACTTCCAAGGATGTAAAGGTGTCCACCAAACAAAGAATATGCCGATTCCTGTCATAGAAGCACCGAAGGGGACTCATTGCACTCTGTAGAAGGAAAAATGCAGAAACAGTGCTTTAAAGGCCACCAATCACACAAGCAGCATTTTTATAAGCAGGAAAACCCAGTGTGAGAAGAAACAAGTTATCAGCAAACAAGCATTGCTTTAGTTTTTAGTGCTAAAACACATTGCCATAGGATAAGATGTGACTACCCCAACTTGTGCCTGATAACTTGAAATCACTATATCAGTAAAACTGACTATATTTAATAGGAAAAGTGATTCTTGTATTCACTAGTTTAATGTGTAATTACACCTGTATTATCACTGCTTAAGGTTTAAACGTTTCTTACTATGCGACCTTCTGTTGCATCTCCAAGCAAACCCCCAAATGTGATCACAGGAGACATGCAGGCACAGACAGGAATAGAAAAGAGGCCACACATTGAAAGCGAGAGGCACTCCTGTAGTCACTCCAGTAACCAAGGAGCTTTACGCTTAATGACTTCCACCAGACCTCCAAAAATTCTCAATGAATAATAAAATGTGATTAAAATGTGCCAATGACGAATAATACATTGTTTGCCACAAAAAAAAATATTGTCCAAGATTAAAGCAAATGTGCGAGAGCATATCTGATGAAGGGTATAAGAATGGAAAAATAAATAGCTTTACAAAGTTTGGTTGAGGATGGTCGATATTTGCAATCAGAGAGGACTTAGGGGACAGATTATAAACAATCGCTATTTTTCCCCAAATTTTCCACTATCGCCAGGACATCGCAATTGACATATAGCGCTATTTCGCCTTATTAAAAACGCTTGTTTTTGCTTTCGCCTTTGCGGGAAAAAGTGAAAACAAGTATCGCTGAGGCGATGTTGTGGCGATAGTTTTGCCCTTATTCATTGCGTGAAGTGTGGTAATCACTCTTGCCCATCAAAAAGAGAGATTGCCTCTATAGTGTAATTTACAGAGCTATTTTTGTCATTTTTTTTTTTAAAATTTAAAGCTAGCTAGTTATAAATGGTGAATATTTTCCTTTTTGCCCTTTTCTCCTTGTGTTGAATTTGTTGTTGTTTTTACCAGAATTTTCAACCAAACAATCATTACTTACGGACGTTCCATTAACATGACTATTCCTTACACAGCACTATGGTTAGTGTTCCCTATTAATGGAACGGTTTTTGGTAATTAGCTGCAGTTTACTAAAAATAAGCAATACTAAAAAAGATTGTCTGTAATAAAATAAATAAAATTCACCTTTTCAGTTTTTCACTATTTATAAATCTTTGGCCATATTTACCGTACAAAGGGACGAAATAGCGCCCCTGAAATTACCACCGCAGCTGAAATACTGCCAGTGGCCATCTTTAGTGCAATGTGTAGCGGTGATTGAGCTTCTTCGCAGCGATACTGCAACCTAGCGCAATGTGCTAAGTAAATCTCACCGCAAAGGGAGTTGAAATCCTTCACGGCGGGGCTGGGCGGGGGTCCAGATTTTCTTGGTAAATAAAGAAAATTGGAAGGACATCTAAAAAAAAAAGTCTAACACCTCCGAGTACTTATTATATTGAGAAACATGGCACAATGTACGACACCTCCATGGACACCATGGCAGACTAAATAAATGGCCACTCAGCCTTGGGCAAATTTGAAGGCTGAAACTTAACGCAAAAATACACTTGCGACCTATAAAAATACGAAAAGTCAAATTGCGAAAAAGGGCAGCGTAAAGTAGGCGAAAGTTTAAGAACCTTTATAAATATGTGGGAGTAGTGTAATGGAAACTACAGTATAAGAGGAGAGGAACGACCGTTAATAGGTGAAACGGTTCAAGAAGTGCCGGTACCATCTCATTTTAAGAGATTACCATGCTCTGGTGGGAGTAGTTATGCTAAACCAAGGTAGCATTGGTAGGGTATGCCTGAAAAGCTGAACGTGTTAGACTCTAACAGGCTGCTTTTTTTATGGGTTAGTCACCTCTTTAAATGTGCCTCTATATCAGTTTATATTGTTTTAAATAAGCTTTTGGATTTTCTGTGTGTGATTAAGGGGAGGTGCTTTCACTGGATATTCCTGAGCACACCGACTATCCAATAGGGAAGGAGGAGGGAAGGACGAAAGCCGCAAAAGGGACTTCTATTGACCCGAGCGTGACTTGGAAGACGAATTGGGGTGCTGTGTTTTGTTGGTAATATGAAGTAACCACACAACAATGCAAGCGACGTTATATGCCTGATCGCTTACGCCTCACCCAATTTGGCGCACACTTTATTAGCTTTTTTCAGTAAACAATATGGATGCTGTGGTTGACATGAGGGAAGCAGAGCTATCTGTGCATCACCCTGTTATGTTTATTTGAAAATTTGCATGTGCAGCTGACAGGAATAGTTTTAATTTTTCCGACTAACTAGACACTACACAAACTTTATCCAAAAACTGTTCAAAAACAAAAGTTTTTTTAGCAACAATCTTAATATTAACGAGACGTTCACCAATATTTCACCAAGAGTGAAGGCGGGCAACTTTCTCTAAAATTAAATCTGGAAAGCATTGTATTTCCACAAGATCACTTTCTTATGCTAAATTTATTTATTCGTAACAATTTGCATTACCTTCCTTGCGTGGCGTTTCAGGTCCACTGTGTTTCTGGTTCTGGGATCTGGGTCCACATGGCAAAACATTTCCATTGAAACACAAGGCATCTTCCTCTTTTCCGTGTAGGCAAATGTGACTATAGCACAGTATCACCATACAAATAAGATAATTGGTAAAACAGATCCTTTGCTCAAGCTACAAAAAACACAAGATATTCGTGTTATTTGTAAATGTGTGACCTTGAAAGAATTCATTTATCTTCTTAGATTGTTTTCAATCACTTGCAGCATAAATCAATTTTCAATACTTAGCGATGTTCTAGGGTTTCACAATTTTCAGTACCAGTTTGTTTACAGGGGTGTTTGTAAAAGCTCTATGCAAAAAATATTTGTTTCCTCAAAGAGGTAAGAAAAAGAGTTAACAGATGACTGGTTACAGGCCTCAGTCGTCGTGTAAAAATGCTAAACATCTGAAAGGTTGGCTGCAAATAAAAGCAACAGGCAAATTTCACACTTTTATTGAGTCAGCCTCTACATTTTGTAACAATTATTTCTAGTGTGCCATTCAAAATGGAGACGCCAAGATAGGAAGTTGAGATTTTTGGTAAAGTTAAAACTTTGTATTCCGTAATCTATAAATGTTTTACGTACTCTTGCTTAAACAATCCATGAGGGCATCAAGCAATGATTTCCAAAATTTACACTTCTATTCCGGAGGAACCTTAAAGCAGTTTTTATTTATCAACGAGCCCCTAAATTATTAATTACCATAAACTTTTAATAAGTCAAGATACAATATGAAATTAACTAGAATAGATCAATAAACACATATCTCAAAAAAATACTAAATGAACACAAGGTCGGAAATCCCGCAACCGACTTATGGGAACACCTAGGTTTCCTAAGAAAACCAGGTCAGAAATACGACATTACTGTAGATATTATTATTAGGGTGGACTTAGAGAAAGAATGTTACAATAAACATTTAGGGGGGGTTCTATTGAAAATGTTTAAAAAATATATATTTGCAATGCCAGCTGACCTACCTGAGATGGAAAATGGAACATTCTTTGGTGTCAATTCTAATGGATGGGTTCCAATTTCCCCAGCGGGGAGAACTGTTACTTGATCAAGAAAACTCATCAATTTGCCGGCTAATAAATCGGCCCTGTCTTTTGTTTGTAAGCAACATCATGAAAGATATAAAGTCATTTTAGAACATGAAATGTCAGGATCAATGGACTTATTCAGCAGAATAATTACAACGGAGTTTTTGCACAATGCTGTCAAATTAACTCAACACCAATTACAAACAAAAACATTAACACAAATAAAGACATTTTATTAATTCAAAAAAGCCAAAATTTAAAAACTTGTCAAGTTCAAAATACACATTTTTTCAGATTCATTGTCTTATACAGTGAAGCAAACGCAATCTAGAATTTTACTAAACGCCTAAATTAAAAACAATAAAGGCATTAAACTGAAATTAAAACACTTAATCCAAAGCAAGGGGCAATTCTGAAATTCCAGCATTTATAGTGTAATATAAATGTATGTTACATTATGAAGGAGAAACTGAATACCAGCCTGGTAATCTTAAAGAACAACTATTGTATCAATCAACGGATTAAGTATTGTTGGATAAGATGCGTTATTCGGAGTGGCAAAACTAGTGTATGGCCTCCTATGAAGAGAAGGAGTAGGAGATTAGATAAAAAAATACTGTTCTATGTAAGGGGGACATCCGAGGTAATTCCTTCAACTGGATCTTTGATATTACAGTAATAGACAGTTTGACCATTGAATATGTCCGCATTACTCCATTAATACATTTAATTCTTACCATTACACTGACACTAATTGTTTGTGTTATATCAGAAAAACATTAACAGGAGCTGGGAGAGGAGCTTTAAACATGCTGTACCTCATCATCATTTCGTTGCCATTGATCGTTCCTCCAATTCATGATACTGATGGGACATTTCCTACTGGTCCCACAAAATGAACAAAAATGGTGGTAAAAAGAAAAAAGTATTGAAAAAACGACAATCATTTTAACAACTTATTAACAATTACTTGTGATCACTTTAACACAACCTGAGATAACCTAATAAACAAAACACAAATTGAATTGAAACTTCAAATAAGGGACAGAAAAAGCTACCTCATTAGCCTTCACTAAAGACATGCAAAATACATGTAGTGCACACGCTATAGTTCCACACTGCAAAAATATAGGAAACAGGGATGGAACTGGTGAAAGTAACAGGGTGGGAAAAAAAAAAAAATCAATAAAGGGTGGTTTTCAGGGGTCAGAAAAGGAGAAGCAGATACATAAAAAGAAACACATGACTAGCCTATACCCCCTGTAACAGCATAACACATGCCTGCAATCCAGTTCTAGACATATATAAGGCCAACATCTCCCAATATAAAACATCATCAGTGCAGTGGGTCAAAAAATCATTACACATTGTCTTTTTTATTCATACCCAAAACAATACATAAAAGATTAGAAATATTCATTTTACACAAAAATATTGTGTCAGATAATCATACATGTACAGCATTTGCATTATAAAGAAGACGAACAATAAACAGTCAATCAAGCACTCTTAACTGTCTCCATCTTGCACAACAGCTTCTTTATAAATAATAAATGATTTTTAACAGTAAACAAATAAACGTGTTGTTATGGAGGAGGGGGTGTTAAGGTGTCATACACCTGCCGCTTTCAAATGAGAACAATTCAATTAGGGGGCAATGGGACAGCAAGTGCTGGAAAATACTAGGTGGGGTGGGTCCAAGAAATGTAGCAAGTAGAAGTAGATAAGGAGACAAATTAACCTCCTGGTCAATTTAATTGTCTGAATGTGTTTGGAATAACCAGTTGCATAACAAGTACACAGATGCAGAAGGTAAGGAGCTTTCACTTTCTCCAGCATAGTCAATGGTGCACTGCCCGGAAAGAATGGTTTTGCAATTTATCTTTGTAATCTTTTTTTTTTTTTTAAATCTTTAAAGCCTGTGACACTGGGTTGACCATGACACTGAGATTTGTAAAAATGGGGTACTAATTATTACAGGTAGGAAATGACCATTCTAATTACTATGGACACCCCATCACACTGTATGAAACCTCTTCTAGACCCTGTTTAAGCAGTGTCAAACAATCATATTACTTTGAAGCTTACCTTGTAGGGATTGGAACCTCAGTTAGTTCCACCGAGAAGAATTGCTGGGGAAAGTCTAACAAATGCCACAAAGGGTCGTTCCAGGAAAATCAAGGCTCGCCAAAAAGGACATTGGAAGCTCTGCACCAGTGGGAATTTTTTCATTTTAAGTGAAGACCACCTTGGCAGAGATGCAAGGGAAAACAAAGCTGTGGCGACCATTTTGCATAAACAGAAATATCTCTTTAATTGTCAAATTTCATCTGCAGAAGAAACTAATCTACCATGTAGCATGACTCTTCTAATTCAACAAATAAAACAATGCCATATTTAACAGTTTATTTGATTAATAAAAGTAGTAAACTGCACCTCAAACACAGGCTGTGTGCAGTCCTGATGCAGTAATATATTATATATAATATATACATATATATTATATATATAGTATGGTATAGAGACACAGACAGATATCAGGGAGAGGCCAGAACAGGAGAATTAGGCATGATTCAGTAGGGTACAGTATGGAGACACAGCCCAGATATCCAGGATAGGCCAGACAAGAGAATAGGTCATGATTCAGTTGTGGTAGCTGTATGGAGACACAGCCAGATAGCCAGGGATGGAGCACAGGAGAAATTAGGCATGATTCAGTAGTGTATCAGTATGAACGGAGACACAGCCAGAATCCAGGGATAGGCGCACAGGAGGAAATAGCATGTGATTCATTATGTGTATCTGTATGGAGACACAGCCAGATATCCAGGGATCGGCAGCACAGGAGAAATTAGGCATGATCAGTATGTTGTATCTGTATGGAGCACAGCCAGATATGCAAGGGATGGCAGCACAGAGAAGAAATTAGGCATGATTCGTATGTTGTATCTGTCTGGAGACACAGCCAGATATCCAGGGATAGGCAGACCAGCACAGGCAGAATTAGGCCAATGATTCAGTATGTGTATCGTATAAGAGACACAGCCAGCTATCCAGGTGATAGGCAGAACAGGAGAAATTAAGACCATGATTCAGTATGTTGTATCGGTATTAGAGGACAGCCAGATGATGCTAGGGATAGGCCAGCACAGGAGAAAATTAGCATGATTCCGTTATGTGTATCTGATAGAGGACACAGCCAGAATCCAGGGATAGGCAGACAGGAGAAATAGGCATGATTTCAGATGGTTATCGTATGGAGACACAGCCCAGATACCACGGAGGAAAGGAAAGGCAAAAAACACGGAAACTAGGCATGATACGTAGTGTATATATATGGAGAACACAGCCATATATCAGGTATAGGCAGCACAGAAGAAATAAGCATGATTCAGATGTGTATCTGTATGGAGACACATACCCAGAACCAGCGGTAGCAAGACAGGAGAAATTAGGCATGATTAAGTATGTGTATTCAGTATGGGAACAGACAGATATACCGGGATAGGCAGACAGGAGAAATTAGGCATGCATTCCGTCTGTGTATCAGTATGGAGACACAGCCAGATATCCAGGATAGGCAGAACAGGAGAAAATTAGGCATGATCAGTATGGGTAATATGTATAGAGAAAAGACAGATATCAGGGATAGGGCAGGGCACAGGAGAAATTAGGCATGATCAGTATGTGTATATGTATAGAGAGACAGAACAGATATCCAGGGATAGTCAGCACAAGATACAATTAGGGAATGATTTCAGTAGTGTACTGTATGGAGAACAGCCAGATATTCCAGGGAATAGGGCAGCCACAGGAGAAGAAATTATGCAGGATTCAGTTATGGGTACTGTATGGAAACACAGACAGAGATCCAGGGATAGGCAGGGATAGCAGCACAGGAGAAATTAGGAATTTGATCAGTATGTGTATCAGTATGGAGACCCACAGACAGATAGCCAGGGTAGGCAACACAGGAGAAAAATTAGGCATGATTCAGTATGTGTATATGTATG
Organism: Hymenochirus boettgeri; assembly: GCA_019447015.1. Taxonomy (NCBI): domain Eukaryota; kingdom Metazoa; phylum Chordata; class Amphibia; order Anura; family Pipidae; genus Hymenochirus; species Hymenochirus boettgeri. The sequence goes on from JAACNH010003734.1 coordinate 25,664, forward strand.
GAGAGACACAGGAACAGATATCCAGGGATAGCAGCACAGGAGAAATCAGGCATGATTTCAGTATGTGTATCGTTATGAGGACACAGCCAGATATCCAGGGATATGGCAGCACAGGAGAAATTAGGCAGATTCAGTATGTGTATCTGTATGGAGACACAGCCAGATTATCCTCGGGCTAGCAGCAAGGAGAAATTAGGCATGATTCAGGATGTGTATCTGTATGGAGACACAGACAGATCTCAGGAGATAGGCAGCCACAGGGAAATTGAGGGCCTTTATTCAGTATGTGTATCTGTATGGAGACCACAGACAGATATCCGGGATAGACGCACATGGAGAAATTAGGCCTGATTCAGTATGGTGTATTGTATGAGCCACAGGCCAGATATCCAGGGATAGGCAGCACAGGAGAAATTAAGGCTGATTCAGTATGTGTCTCTGTATAGAGACACAGCCAGAATATCAGGGATAGGCAAGCACAGAGAAAAGTAGGCATGATTCAGTTATGGTATCGTATAGCCGACACAGGAAGATATCCAGGGATAGCGCAGCACAGGAGAAATTACGGCATTATGATTTCAGTATGTGTATTCTGTATTTATAGAGACACAGCGCTATAGGGATGGCACAGCACAAGAGAAATAGGCATGATTCAGTATGGGTATCTGTATAGAGACACAGACAGAATCCAGGGATGGATAGAAATTAGGCAGGATTCAGTTAGGTGTATATGTATAGAGACACAGACAGATATCCAGGGATAGCAGCACCAGCACAGAGAAAGGACATTAGGCAGATTTCAGTATGTGTCTCTGTATAGAGACAACCAGATATCCAGGGATGGCAGCAAAGGAGAATTAGGCATGATTCAGTATGTGTATCTGTATGGGAGGACACAGACAAGAATTATCCAGGGATAGGCAGCACAGGAGAAATGAGGCATGATTCAGTATGTGTATCTGTGTATAGAGACACAAGCAGATTATCCAGGGATAGGCGCAGCACAACGACAATTAGGCATGATTCAGTAGTGTGTAGTCTGTTAGAGGGAACAGACAGATATCAGGGTAGGCCAGACAGGAGAAATTAGGCATGATTTACAGTAGTGTATCTGTATTATAGAAGACAAGCCAGATATCCAGGGGAGAGGCAGCACAGAAAGCACAGGGAAAATTAGGGCATGATTCAGGTATGTGTATGGTATCTGTATGATGGAGAACAGACAGCTATCCAGGGATAGGCAGCAACAGGAGGAAAATTAGGCATGATCAGTATTGTGTAATCTGTATAGAGACACAGACAGAATCCAGGGATAGGCGCACAGGAGAAAATTAGGCATGATTCAGTGTGTGTATCTTATAGAGACACAGACAGAATATCCAGGGATAGGCCCTCAGCACAGGAGAATAGGCATATGCAGTATTTGTTATCTGTATGGAGATACAGACAGATATCCAGGGATAGGCCGCAGCACAGGGAGAAAATTAGGCATTGATGCAGTATGTGTATCGATAGGAGACACAGACAGTATCCAGGATAGGGAAGCACAGGAAGAAATAGGCAATTGATTCAGTTGTGGTATCTGTATGGAGACACAGACCAGATATCCAGGGATAGGCAGAACAGGGAAAATTAGGCATGATTCAATTGTGTATCTGTATGGAGACACGACAGATATCCAAGGGTAGGCAGAGAACAGGAAGAAAATTA